>PVIC010009835.1:0-17213 GCA_004025085.1 Thryonomys swinderianus
TTCTATAGGCAAGAGTAATCAGAACTTCTTTAGTTGTCCCCTCAAAGACTATTGTCTTCAGGAAAAACTTAAAGCTAGCAAGAATAAGTAAGACACAGGGTATAGATGAACAGAATGGAGGCTAATGTTCTACACAGCAGAGCAGAATAACTGATCGACAATATTTAATGTAAAATTTCAAAATCACTAGAAGAGAGGGTTTTAACTATACTCAACACAGATAATAAACATCTGATGTGGTAGATATGTTGATTATCCTGATGTGCTCAATACAAGTGTTTATTCAACTGAAATGTCAAACTGTATTCTATTATGCACTGTTTAAAATAAAAATTATTTTCAAGTAAGACAGTTTTAGGAAGAGGAACCTGGGGTTATTGTTCAATAACTGAATCTGATTTTACTTACTGGTTGTCTTGAATTCCTTACAATAAAGGATTTCACAACTCAAAAATAATATAAAATAATTGTATATTCATGCATAAGAAATCTTGATTTAGTTTAGAAAGTGAGCTGTAATATCATCAATGAAACATGCTTCATATGCCTGATATATATCACAAAAATCTACAGAATTTCTTGCTAGAAAGGCAGAGGCTACAATCCATGGAGATTCTGACTCTGGAGGCATAAATGAATAACAATGAATCTTTGACCTTTATTTTTTTTTAATATTTTTTGTGGCACCGTGGATCGAACTCGGGACCTTGTGCTTCCAAGGTAGGTACAGTACCACTTGAACTTAATTCCCTGGCCCCTTGACCTTTATTTTAAAGGGAGAAAGAAATCCAATAATAAAACCTTAATATAAACATAATACTTACCAATACCGGAATTTTGAACCTAATGTAAAATAATGTGCAAAAAAATTCTTTTGAGGTGGAAGTGGTCTGTCCAAACGGAAGAATGTGTGATGTTCTACACATGCTTTCCACAAGTTTTTACATGCTCTGTAATTCACCATATTAAATCCCAGCAATGTTTCTCGAGACTCATGCTGTAATGAATAACAAAATGAAGAAAATATCAGGAAAATGTCAGCTCTAATGTTCCCTTTAATTTTGATAGAGAAAATACTCCAACTTTGTAAATACTGTAGAATCTCTTTTCTTTATTGAACAGAAAGTAAATTATGAAGAAATTTGCAAAATAGGAATCTCCTTGACTAACTTCACAACTTTCAGGAATTTTTACCTTATAGTTAAAAAGAAGTTTACTATTTTGATGTATATCTATTTTCTAAACATATCAGCTAGGATTCTGTTTCAAAATATAATCATGGCCCATAAATTAAAATTTAAGGTATATTATCACAGTTTTACCAATATCTCTTATTTTGTAATCCTGCATGGACTGTAAATGAAAATGTTAAGTACCTCTGAACATTATAAAATTCTAAATTTAAAATAATTGGCACTAGAATAGAATTTCTTTAATTTTAAGTTTGTTATACATTACTAAATAATTTCACTGACGTAAACTGTAGCAAAGTACCTGTCCCATAAGTATATAGTTCTGATTTTCACACAAGAAATACAACTATTTAACTTTCAGTAAGACTCAGAAATGGATCCCTATTAACACCTCTCTTATCTCCTACCAGATCAGCTTTTTTCTTTTATCACCATATATTACTCATGCTTGTCTTTGAATTTATACACATGGAATTACACATTTTATATCTATAGATCTGACTTCTTTATTATGTTTCTAATATACAGTGTATTTAGAAAGCTGTGAAACAGTAATTAATTCACTTACAATATTCATCGTATTATATGGTAATGATCATATTAAAATCTACTCACTTTACTGTTGATAGACATTTGATGTTTACAGTTTTGGGATATTTTAATAATGCTGTTTTACATATGTGCATACTTCTACTGTAGGATCATAAGTTATGGATGTCAGCTTCAGTGGATAATGTCCTCAAGTTATCCAAAATGATTAGGTACTGTCCCTCCCATTAACAGTGTATATGTCACATACTTAGCAAACACTAGTTTTTTATTCTTTCTCATTTTACTGTTTCAATGAATCTGCAGAGGTAGCATATTTTGGATATAATGCATATCTCTCCCTGATGACTAATGAGGCTCAACACCTTCATAATAATAGCCACATAGTTATTCTTATTTGTGTTCTTCAAGTCGCTGTCATACTTTTCTATTGGAATGTATATATAACCAAGGAATGTGTGCAATACATACATATTCTGTACTATCACTTAATGATGTCTTCTGATGAAAAGTTATCAACTATAAGAATTTAAAATTATAATAATTTTTAGGTTAAGAAAGTTTCCTTTGATGTCATGTTCAGTTTTTGTACACCAAAAGATATGTTCCATGATTAAACCATATTAAAATGCCCATGTATATATAATGTGCTATAATTTGGTTAAAAGGCATTTTTTTTTTTTGAGACAGGGTCTCGCTTTGTAGTTCAAGCTAGCCCTGAGCACACTATGTAGCCCAGGCAAGCCTGGAACTCAGCAATCCTCCTGTCTCTGCCTCCTGAGTGCTAGGATTACAGGCGTGAGCCACCATACCCGGCTAAAAGGCATTCTTAAAACATTACTTCTTGGGCTGGAGATTTAGCAATGGTTCCAGTGCCTGCCTCCCAAACCCAAGATCCTGAGTTCCATCTGGTAACCACATACAACAATGCCGGGCCTGGTGGCTCACGCCTGTAATCCTAGCACTTGGGAGGCAGAGACAGGAGGATTGCTGAGTTCGCAGCTGCTTGCCTGGGCACCATAGTGAGCTCAGGTCCAGCCTGAACTACAAAGCGAGATCCTGTCTCCAAAAAAAAAAAAAAACATTACTTCTTGAGCTGGTTATGTAGCTCAGCTGGAAGAATGCAAAATGCCCTAGATTCAATCCATAGTAGCCCCTTTCAAAAAAATTACTTTTTTTTTTTTTTTTGAAACAGAGTCTTGCTTTGTAGTTCAGGCTGGCCCTGAGCTTACTATGTAGCCCAAGCAAGCCGCCGCAAGCTCAGCAATCCTACTGTCTCTGCCTCCTGAGTGCTGGGATGACAGGCATGAGCCGGAACTACTGAGCTAAATTTCAGGCTCCCAGAAATGTAATTTTTAACTATGATTAAGAATTGCAGGGCCGGAGATTTAGCTCAGTGGTTCCGGTGCCTGCCTCACAAGTGCAAGGTCCTGGGTTTGATCCCAATAACCACATAGAATGCTGAGCGTGGTGACTCACGCCCACCAGCCATCAATAGCACATACCACAGTGCCGGGCCTGGTGGCTCACGCCTGTCATCCCAGCACTCGGGAGGCAGAGACAGGAGGATTGCTGAGTTCGCGGCGGCTTGCCTGGGCTACATAGTGAGCTCAGGGCCAGCCTGAACTACAAAGCGAGACCCTGTCTCAAAAAAAAAAAAAGAGTTGCAAACAGAAAGTTTACCTGCTGTATAATAATAAGCATGCAAAATACTAACTATATTTGGAATGTAATTATTTTTCTTACAATGTTTGTAAACAATACAAAATATTCTATTGTGATAAGATATCAACAAATATCTATGAAGCATGGATATTTGAAAACAGATGTTTTGGAGAGAAACCATTGCATTTACAAGGTGGCCTTCTGCAGAGTATAGCTGTATGCTGTCTTTAGTACTAGTTGGTTTTTGTTGCTGTTGTTATTTATAGGTAAACACATTCCTAGTTGAAACCTTAACCTGAGAGAACAAGTGTAGGTGTTAAAAAAAAAAGGTTTGTATGTTACCAGGTATGTAGTAAGTTCTTAATAAGTGTGGGAATTATAACTTTTATTACTATTAATAATGCTGGTACTTTGATGGGAGGCAAATCAGAGAAGCTGACTTCTTTAGTGCTATCTATAATTACTTGAAATTTTCCTCTAATTTAAAAATAACAAGATTTATCACCTATATTTCTCTGAAAGTTTTTATCAGAAGATGTACAATAGTCATAATATTCTCAACCTGGAAATGGCAAAATCATTTCCAAAAAATGAAAAAAATTACTTTGTTGAATGGAATATTGCATATTAATGACACAAAGTAATAGTATGTGCAACAACATGAATCTCACAATACTGAAGGAAAGAAAGCAAATACAAAACAGAGTCTACTGTATTTCATTTTCTAGAGTTCAAAACTATATAAACTAATCTGCAGTAGCACAAATGAGAATAAATTTATTTATTTTTTGGTAGGATAAATGTCTGAAAGTGAGTATCAATTCCACTAGTGATGTTACTAGCTGGTCATATCTTATATATTAATCTGGAAGGTGCAGACATTGAGTATGTTCACTTTATCAAATTGTACTCTTAAGGTTTATGTACTTTCTTATAGTATGTTTTATGTCAATAAAATGCTACTTAAATGCCTATATCTAAGGGACAGCTAGTAAAGATTTTTTCCCATATTGGTGATTGTCTTTTCACTCTGCTGGTGATTTCTTTTGCTGTGCAAAATATGTAAGATGAGATCCTATTTGTTGATTTCTTCTGCTGGTTCTCGTGCTATAGACGTTTTGTTCATAAAGTCCTTCCCTAAGCCAGTGTCTCCAAGAGTACTACCTAACCTGTTTTGCAGCAGGTTTAGAATTTCTGTCTTAATATTTAAGTCTCTAGTCCACTTTGATTTTAATTTAGTATACGGTGAAAGACATCTAGCTTCAGACTTTGGCAGGTTAAAATCCACTTTTCCCAGCGCCATTTGTTAAAGAGGTAACTTTCCTCCACTGAGGATATTTGGCTCCTTTGTCAAAGATAAGGTGGTTTAGTGTATCTGGAGTTGTTTCTGGCTGCTGCAATCTGTTCCACTGTTCCTCAAGTCTGTTTTCTTTGCCAGTACCATGGCATTTTTATCACAGTGGCTTTGAAGTATAGTTTCAAATTGGGAACAGTGATAACCCTTGCCATGCCCTTGTTTTCTAGAATTGCTTTTGCAGATGAATTTTTGGATTATTTTCTCAAGGTCTGTGAAATATGCTGTAGGGATTTCAATCAGGACTGTATTAAATCTATATAGTAGTTATGGGAGTATAGCCATTTTGACAAAGTTAGTTCTTGCTACCCATGAACAAAGGATGTCTTTTACATTTTCTGATATCTTCATCTATCTCCTTTTTCAGAGTGTTGTAGTTTTCAGAGTAGAGGTTTTCACCTCCTTTGTTAGACTGATTCCTAGACATTTCATTTTTTGGGGTGCTACTGTGAAAGGAACTAACTCCTCTCTAAAATATATAAAGAGCTTTAAAAAAATCAGCCTCCCCAAATTTAAAGACCCAACTAAAAAATGGACATCTAAAATGAACAGACACTTTTCAGAGGAAGATGTAAAAGCAGCTAAGAAGTATATGAAGAATGCTCAATATCACTGGTCATTCAAGAGATGAAGATGAAAACAACACTGAGATTTCATCTCACTCCACAAAGAATAGATGCTACTTTGAAATTAGCTAGCAACAAATGCTGGTGAGGGTGTGGAGAAAAAGGAACCCTTTTCCACTGTTGGTGGGAATGTAGACTGGTGAAGTTCAGTGTGGAGATTCTTCAAAAAACTAGGATTAGAAGGTCCCATTTGACCCTAATGCCCTGCTGGGGATATATACAAAAGAATTACAAGATTCATATCACAGTGACATATGTTCATCCATGTTTATAGCAGCTCAGTTTGTTATAGCTAAATCTTAGAAACAACCCAAGTGCCCATCAAGTCTAGCCTAGATAAAGAAGATGTGGGTTTTTAAAAAAATAACATGGAATATTACTCTGCCACAAAAATGATAATTTTGAGTCATTTATACCCAAATGGACATACCTTAAGGACATACTTCTAAGTGAAATAAGTAAGTCACAGATGTGTAAATATTGTACCTTTTCTCTAGTATGAGAAAATGAAGATGTAAATAAGTTCTAGAATGCATCAAAGAGAAATGGGGTTTAGGGGTAAGTAATGAGGGAAGAAAAATTTGACGGTAAAAAAAGGAAATAAAGTTTGTGCATGTAGGAGTGGGGGGTTGTAGGGTGGGTAGGGGAAGGGGAAAAATGAGAATTAAGTCATGTCATATACTGGTACAAGTTCTCAATGTTGAGCATAACTGTGATATGTATATATAATATACCAATAAAGATTAAAAATAATGATAAAAAATAAAATGCCTGTCTCATGAATATGTGATAAAACAATTCCATAGCAGAACAATCTCTACCAATAAAATGCACTTGATTTTTAAAAATTTGCATTTTACACATATAACCATCTTGAAGTCTATAGTAACTTGCAAGGATTTCTCAAATTTATAAGAAATAATATAAATCAAAACACAGGATTAGTTAATTCAATGAAATAAAATAATTTACAAGATGAATTGTTTATAATATTGTTTCCATAATAATTCAATTCGTTCAATTCAATTCATTAAAAGGCCATTACCAATCTTCAGCAGAAAGAGAAAAAAGAATTCACGAGCTAGAAATGAAACACACATTCAATTCTCCTAAAAGGAAATAAGCTTATATATGAAAGGAAATGCTGATGATTTAGTAGGAAAAAGAAAATATATAAAATACTCAGTTATTACCCTTTATAATTTAGCTCCTGGAGTTGACAATGAATATGACATGTGAGAAATCAGTTTCTAAGTTCAGTGACCAGGAATTATAGATCAAAATCACAGATACACTAGGGAAACAGATACACCTGGTCACTGATTACTTCAGCTATTAGCTATTAATGATATTAGTAATGTATTAGTAATGCCCTTTCATTTGTAGTGGTAGAAAAATTCTCTTATGAATGATTAGGTATTTCTTAATAGACTTCAATTTTATGAATAATCATTAGATCAGTACTCACCAATTCCTTTCTAAGTTGAATAAAAAACTGTTTGCACTTAAAAGAAATTTTTACAATCTTCAGCCTGGAGGATAAATTGGAGTGTTAAAAATATTGTATAAGGATATTAATAAACTAAGAAAGTATTGTAGAAATCTTTTAGATGTCTCAGTAATATATAAACATTTATTATATACAGATAGACACATTATCTCAAAAATCAAAAGGTTTTGGTGCTTCATGGAAAACTAAAATCTATGTCCTCAACTAAGGAAAATTTTACCAGATTATTTATTACAACCTATATATTTTCCAATTTTGCATCTATAGAAAAACAAATTAAAATTTCAAGAAATGTCATTAACAGTTTAGTATTTAAAACAATACTTACTTAAAAATTTAAAATTTGTTTTATACAGTAACTAAAAATTATGACTTCTAAAAACATACTTCTTATTTTACCTTTTTAAATTTTAATTTTATTACTACACATTTGCAGTGCATAATGTTTACATTCATCTTGGGACTAAGTACTTGTATAAAATATAGTTTCTTTTTTTATCCCCTTTCCCTTCCTACTTACTTTTTTGCTTCTCTAAATCTTTTTTTCATTCCTGTTATTATTATTCCTAGCTCAGGTTTAAGACACGTAACTTTTACATTCATTGAGGTTACTAGGTTCTTGTACTTGGCATATCAAGTATTCTTACTTCTCCTGTCTCCCTCTCCCTGTTCTTGGTTTCTAGGATCCCTTCCCATTTGCAACATATCTATCAACTTATTTTCTTTTACCCTTCTTTATTTTTTAATTTTTTTTGCTTTTGAGACAGGGTCTCGCTTTGTAGTTCAGGCTGGCCCTGAGCTCACTATGGAGCCCAGGCAAACCGCTGCGAACTCAGCAATCCTCCTATCTCTGCCTCCCCAGTGCTGGGATTACAGGTGTGAGCCACCAGTCTGGCATTGTGGTATGCGGTGTTGATTGTTGGTGGGCGTGTCTCCACGCCCAGCATTATATGTGGTTACCGGGGATTAAACTCAGAACCTTGTGCTTGCGAGGCAGGCGTCGGAACCACTGAGCTAACCCTCTAGCCCAACCCTTTTTATTTTAATTTTTGTTTGTCCTTTTTAACCTTACTCAAATGAGTTATCACACAGTATTTAACCTTGTGTTTTTGATTTATTTCACTCGACAATGGGTGTACCATTTTCCAACAGTATCTTGAACTTCTCCTTCTTTATACTTGAATGGTACTGTTATGCAAAGATATCACATTTTCTATATCCAATTTTATGGGTATACAGGCTACTTAGAGGATTCAACTATTAAGAACTATACAAATGCCGGGCATGGTGGCTCACACCTGTAATCCCAGCACTCAGGAGGCAGAGACAGGAGGACTGCTGAGTTTGAGGCTTGCCTGGGCTACATAGTGAGCTCAAGGCCAGTCTGAACTACAAAGCGAGACCCTGTCTAAAAAAAACAAAAACAAAAAAACTGTACAACTATAAATATTGGTGTGCATGTGTTGCAGTAGTATGATGTCTTTAGCTCTTCTGGGAAGATACCTAGAACAGTAGCTGGGTAATTAGAATTTCTAATTTTAGTTCTTTGTGAAATCTCCATACTGACTGATTTCATCTTTCTGCACTGATTCTGTTCTTATCTGAAATTTATATAATGTTACGAGTTCTTAAAGACTGGTATAATCAATATGAATCCAATTGATTTGTCTCGTTGTAACCATATCTTAAGTGATATTCAGATCTTTTTTGATCTAAAGTTCTAATCGCCATGGGTCCAAGGGATTCAATCTTACTTAGTGAAATGCCCCAAACTACTAATAAACATTTCCATGGTAATTTTAAGTTCTGATTCTCATGACTCAATTGCCCATATCTATCCAAGCAGCTATCAGCATTCCCAAAGAAGAAACTTCTCACACCTCCATCACTTTAGGTGAATGCATGAGTCAACTTCAAGCATTTAGCTATGTAGAATGGGGAAAAAGAGATATGCCTCGTTTACAGTTTCAAATTGCTTATTTTATTTTTACTGCTATAGCTTTCTCTTAACAAGCACAAAAACAATATGAGGAAATTCTTCTGTCATATGATAATGGGCATTATTTCCAGAAAATGAACAAAAGACTGGGTAACCCAGACCACATTTATGAAAAGAAAGCAACCCAGATGCCTCAAATTAAAAATCTCTAAGAGCCGGGTGTGGTGGCTCACACCTGTAATCCCAGCACTTGGGAGGCAGAGGCAGGAGGATTGCTGAGTTCGAGGCTTGCCTGGGCTACATAGTGAGCTCAGGGCCAGCCTGAACTACAAAGCGAGACCCTGTCTCAAAAAAAAAAAAAAAAATCTATAAGAGGGCCAGGAATTTAGCTCAGTGCCTCCAGTGTCTACCTTGCAAGCCCAAAATCCTGAGTTCAATCCCAGGTACCACATACCACAATGTCGGGTGTGGTAGCTCACGCCTGTAATCCCAGCACCTGGGAGGAAGAGGCAGAATTGCTCTCAATTCAAGGCTAGCCTGGGCTACATAGTGAACTAAGGGCCAGCCTAAACTACAAAGGGAGACTGTCTCAAAAAACAAAACAATACAAAACAAAACAAAATATCTGTAAGGACCACAGGTTGTAGTGGTGCATGCTTGTAATCACAGCACTGGGGAGGCTAAAGAAAGAGTTGGTGTGAGTTTGCGGCCTGAATGGGCTACATGGTAAGTTCAAGGCCAGCCTAAATTACACAGTGAAATCCTGTCTTAAAAAAGAAAAACCCAGGTTCAGAGATTTAGCTCAGTGATTCCAGCACCTGCCTAGCAAGTGCAAGGTACTGAATTCGATCCCCAGTAAACCACATACAATACCAGATGTGCTGACTCACACCTACCAGTAATCAGTGCCACATACCATAACACAATGCCAATCCCAGCACTTGGGAGGCAGATCAGGAGGACTGCTGAGTTCAAGGCTTGCCTGGGCTACATAGTGAGCTCAGGGTCAGCCTGATCTACAAAGTGAGACCCTGTCTCAAAAAACAAACAAAAAAACTGATTACACACACATGCGTGCATGCACACAAAATGTTAGCTATAAATGAGATCTGATCAAGGTGATTTTCATAATTTTCAAAGAGTAGAAGATGCTATTTCCCTTTTTCCCCATCCTGTAATACAGATAGTGACCCATCTTGGACCATGAAGACAAGAAAACATGCTAGAAACAAAATAGTAAAAAAAGAATTATCAGTTTTAAACCCCATGAAGCCACCACAATTTGCTTGCACCAATTTAGATCATTTTTAAATTTTTGTGTCTTTGTTATAACAGTTATGCCAATAGTTTATCTAGTGAATTAGCATCCCAATAAATGTATTTTTAAATGAAATACTGTACAGTGCTTAACATGACTGAAGACACAGAGTAGGCACTTTAAATTACTATACTACATATTTATAGATTCTCAAAGAAATGATTCTTTAAGAAAAATGTCTAGGGGCCGGAGGGTTAGCTCAGTGGTTCCGGTGCCTGCCTCGCAAGCGCAAGATCCTGAGTTCAATCCCCGGTAACCACATAGAATGCTGGGCGTGGAGACACGCCCACCAGCAATCAACACCGCATACCACAATGCTGGACTTGGTGGCTCATGCCTGTAATCCCAGCACTCGAGAGGCAGAGACAGGAGGATTGCTGAGTTTGCGGCGGCTTGCCTGGGCACCACAGTGAGCTCAGGGCCAGCCTGAACTACAAAGCGAGACCCTGTCTCAAAAAGCAAAAAAAAAAAAAAAAAAAAAAAAGAAAAATGTCTAAGCAATATTTTAAATATGTCATTTTGAAATGAATTATTTTGGCACTTTTAGTAAGTACCAAGTAAGCAGAGTATCACATAATTACACCATACAAGTAAAGTAACAACATTTAAATAGTTCAATGGTCATTTTATTTAATATTACATCTGGTAATAGTATTACATTTGGTAATATTACATTTGGTACTAGTTGTAAATGCGTAAGTATTGCTGATGTTCTTACCATGGAAAGGTATTCATTCGTACCCTGTTGTTATAAATCAGAATTCCTCCTGACATCACTCCAATTGTAATTTCATTGTTACTTTGATCCTTTAAAATAAGTAAATAAATGAATGCATGAATGAATGAATGAATAAATACATGAAAAATCTAAGGCAATGATCTCTGTTAAAATATATTCTTATAACATGATTAGTTTAATGTAATGTGATTTTTTTCGAAGATTGTACAGAATCACATTATAATTACAAAACCAAATAACTGCTACCTCTTAAGAATACATAAAAGGGGGCTGGGGATTTGGCTCAGTGGTTCCAGCATCTGCCTTGCAAGCACAAGGTCCTAAATTTGGTTCCCGGTAACCACATGCAATGGCAGGTATGGTGACTCATGCCCATAATCACAGTAGTCAGTACCACACATCACAATGCTGGGCATGGTGGCTCAGGCCTATAATCCCAGCACTCGGGAGGCAGAATCAGGAGGATTGCTCTGAGTTTGAGGCTTGCCTGGGCTACATACTGACTTCAGGGCCAGGCTGAACTGCAAAGCGAGACCTGTTCTCAAAAACAAACAAGCAAGCAAACAAACAAACCCCAGAATACATAAAGGACAAACTTCAAATTCATTACTGTTAAATAAAAATAATCTCAAGATTTCTCTTAAATTAAGGCTGGAACTGACTTTAATGAAGAAGAACCTGTGATGTCAATATTCATAATATAAGAACAATTTCTATAACTAATAGTGTACATTAGAAACATCATGGGGGTACCAAATTAAAAAAATATATATATATATTTTTTTGAGACAGGGTCTCGCTTTGTAGTTCAAGCTGGCTGTGAGCTCACTATGTAGCCCAGGCAAGCCTCGAACTCAGCAATCCTCCTGCCTCTGCCTCCCGAGTGCTGGGATTACAGGCGTGAACCACCACGCCCGGCACTGTGGTATGTGGTATCGATTGCTGATGGGCATGAGTCTCCACGCCCAGCATTGTATGTGGTTACCGGGGATCAAACTCAGGACCTTGCGCTTGCAAGGAAGGCGCCGGAATCACTGAGCTAAACCTCTGGCCCTAAAAAATAATTTTTGGAGAATTTTGAAGATGCCAGAAAAGAACCCCCATACCAGAGATCGAACTCAGGACCTTGACTCTTGAGGTAGACACACTGCCACTGAACTAAATCCCTCAGAAAAGAAATTTTGAATTGTGGCTTGATGAACGTGTGACTATTCACACAACCCTGGCCCAATTTGAATTAACTAACCTGTACTACTGAGAAAATGAGTAAAATCAAAAATTTTTCACAGATGCTAATCAATCTTGGAACTTTTTTTGGTTTTCCACTTTGAAACAGCATTCTATAGTATATATAATGTAGTAATAAAAAGATAACTTTAAACATTCCTCAAATACTTGAACATGCATTTACCTCCTACCATTCAGCTATTCAGAAGACAGAACTAGTGAATATATAAACAAGGTTTTACAATTGTGTCCCCACAACAGATCTTTGAAACTATATTTTCAGTAATTTTTATTCAAATAAAATCTTAGTTATGTTAGGTGACATAATACATAAGTGGTCAAATGTAAATGTGTATTAATCTGGTTGGTCTTTTTTGTTTGACCATAACTAGTACTGTTATCAGTGGGGTTTTTTTATTTTTAAAAATTTAATTGAATTCTTTATTGGTACGTTTTATATACATCTCACAATCACACAGAACACTGGGGAATTTGTACCAGTATATGACACAAGTTAATTCTCATTTTTACCCACATCCCTACCCATTCACACCTCCCCACCCCCTACACACATGGCTCTTTTATTTTCTTTCAAAATCATATTTATTCCTTCCCCTCATTACATTCCCACACCAAATTTCCTTTGGAAATTTCCCATTCTACAAGGACTGTCATACCTTCTAGAGCTCATTTACATCTATAGGTGCTCATATCAAAGAAAAGATCTGGTATTTGCATATCTGTGATCTATTTATTTCACTTATTAGTGTGTCTTCCAGGTGTACCCATAAACAACCCAAATGCCCATCAACTGGAGACTGGATAAAGAAGATGTGTTTTTTTTAATGGAGTATTATTCTGCCATAAAGAATGACACGATTCATTCATTTTGTTTGTTTTTGAGACAGGGTCTCTCTTTGTAGTCCAGTCTGGCCCTGAGCTCACTGTGTAGCCCAGGCAAGCCTCGAACTCAGCAATCCTCCTGCCTCTGCCTCCCAAGTGTTGGGGTTACAGGCGTGAGCCACCACGCCCAGCTATTGTTTATTTTTGAGACAAGTTCTTGCTTTGTAGTTCAGGCTGGTCCTGAGTTCACTACGTAGCCCAGGCAAGCCTCAAACTCAGAGCAATCCTCCTGCCTCTGTCTCCCAAGTGCTGGGATTATAGGCATGAGCCACCATGCCCGGCACTGTAGTATGTGGTATTGATTGCTGGTGGATATGTGTCACCATGCCCGATACTGTTGTATGTGGTTACCAGGGATAAAACCAGGGACTTTGTGCTTGCTAAGCAGGCACTGGAACCACTGAGCTAAATCTCTGGCCCCCATGGTGAATTTTAACTTTAATTTTGGGACTAAGATTAAATGATAATTAAGTGGAAGCTTCACAGGGATTACAATTTTATCTAACTTCTCACTGCTGCATCCATGGTATCTATAAACAGGACTTGGAACATTGTAGGAATTCAATAAACAGTCACTAAATGAATAAATGATCAAAATGCTTAAAGCTTTCCTCTTCTCAAAACTCTGAAGGGTAAAGGTTATTTTTCATCTATTATAGGTTCTTTACATCACTACTATAAATACTTATGGAAATTAAATATTCAAAGTTTAGTGTAAAACAATACTGTGTGAACATTCCTATAAAAGAGATTAAATTTGAGGAACCACAGCTTAGATATGTCATAGCTCTGACATTCTTTAATTCTAGTCTCTTAGGGTAGTAAATGGTTAATATATGCTGATTTTCTAGTAGAGATAATTAGTATTTAGTGAGCTACCAAAATACCTAACTTCAATCACAGTAGCAATTACTCCTGAGACAATGCCTTTTGCTTTTTTAAGAGACCAGAAATTCTCTACAAAAATTTATATTTAGCTTTTACAATGTTCCTTGCTAATGATTTTTGTCAATTATTTTATATGTTTAGGACTAGTTTGATATCCATTATTTCTAATAACAATAACCAACTGTCATTCTTTGTAGGTGTTTTCAAAGTAGTGTTGGTTAAATGAAATTTTTACCCAAAGCTTATTTAAAAGTATGTTTCTTAATGTTCAAGTATTTGGAGAATGTTTAAAGTTATCTTTTTATTACTTCTTTTTAATTTAACAGGACTATGGTCCAAAATATTGTGTGCTTGAAAAGAATGTACATTTGAAGTTTGATACAGTATCTATGTAGTAATTAAGTCAAGCTTGCTAACTGTATTTTAAAAAATCTATTTCTTGTTGATTTTCTACTGGTTCTATTAATAAAGATAGATCTATTACTTTTTTGCTCTGTGAAAGACACTCTTATTCTCTAGTGCAAACTAATGACCAGGGAGACTTTAAATCACATATCTGACAAAAACTTATACTAAAAATACATTAAAAGGCTCTCTACTGGGCATGGTGGCTCATGCCTGTAATCCCAGCACTCGGGAAGCAAAGGTGGAAGGATTGCTGAGTTTGAGGCCTGCCTGGGCTACATAGTGAACTCAGGGCCAGCCTGAGCTGTAAAGCGAGATCCTGTCAAAAAAAAAAAAAAGCTCTCAAAATTCAACAGTAAGAAAAGAGTGAAGAGAAAACCTACAGAATCAGAAAAAGTAAATAATTTCAAGAGCTAAATCAAAGCTAGATAATAAACAGGGACATACATTTTTCTTTTTTTAAATTCAGACAGGATTTTGTTAAATAGCTCAAACTGACCTTGAACTAAATTAGCCCAAGTTGGCCTAGAACTTGTGGCAAATCACTTGGCCCAGGTTCCAGATTGCTAGAGATCACAGGGATTCATCACAATGCAAGGCATCATTTGCAAATAAGAAAGGGACCAAGAGATAGAGAGAAGGAAGAGAGAGGAAGAGGAAGTAGATGTGTTATGCAAATGTACCTACTCCTCACAATGAATATAGTCATTATGTACTGCAAACATGTACTATAAAAATTTTAAAAGAAAACAAAATTTAAAAGTGAATACAACACAAGAGGTATTTCATCTAAAAAGATATGTTCAGTGTATTAGTCATGAGGGAATGCTGTGATGAAATAAAATATACCTATTTGAAAAGCTTAAAAAGAAACCAAACAGGGGGCCGGAGGGTTAGCTCAGTGGTTCCGGCCTCGCAAGCGCAAGGTCCTGAGTTTGATTCCTGGTAACCACATATAATGCTGGGCATGGAGACACGCCCACCAACAATCAACGCCGCATACCACAATGCCAGACGTGGTGGCTCACGCCTGTCATCCCAGCACTCGGGAGGCAGACAGGAGGATTGCTGAATTCGCGGAGGCTTGCCTGGGCACCATAGTGAGCTCAGGGCCAGCCTGAACTACAAAGCGAGACCCTGTCTCAAAAAAGCAAAAAAAAAAAAAAAAAAGAAACCAAACAAAACTTAGGATAATAATGTGCTGAAAAGAATATGAAGCTATTGGAGCTTGATAACATTACTAGTAGGGACATAGTTTCTTATAAAGTTAAATGCAATGTGATAGAACAATCCCCTTATGAGAGATTTACCCTGGAGAAATGAAAACTTAAATTCACAAAAAAAGTTCTTGAATGTTTGTAGTTGTTTTATTAATTTAAAAATAATCCATTGAAAAACTGTAAACCAGGAAATCCTCTAAAAGGTGAATATATACACAAATCATAGTGTATCCATGCCATGGAACAATACTCGGCAATAAAAAGAAATAAACTATTGAAACAATAATGTGCACATAGAAAACACATTAAAATATGTGAAAGAAGCCCAAACCAAAAGGTTACATACTATGGGATTCATTTATAAAACACTAGGGAAACAAAAACTACAGAGAACAGACTCATGGTTGTCAAGCACAAAGACACAAGAGTATGGACTTTTGTTCTGACATGATAAAATGCCTCTATATTCTAACTGTGGTAGTGATTACACAAATCCACACATGTATTAAAGTTTACAGAACTGAACATCAAAAAAATCCATCTGTGATATGTGATTTTAAGAATAACATATCCCTCTCTCTTTCCCACCAGTCTTTATACTCTGAAATTGTCATTCATTTTCACTTGTCTGTAATCCTTTATTCTATCACTTACATGATCCAAAGATAGTAAATATTTTAATTTTTTCAAGTATATTTTCTCTTGATGTCAGGTCTTCATACCGACAGTCTACAGTAAAAATTGCTCTCTTGGCAAATTCTTATTCATTTTTCTAGCTTAAGTAAATATACAACTTCCAAAAAGCCATTCTTACTTTCTTATTCCCAGGTGAGGCTAGCTGCTCCTGCCTGTGATGGTCAATCATGATTGTGCACTTTCTGCCTTGAGAGATTAGTAGTGCACACTAATGAGTGTGTTCTTCTCTAGCACTTTTCCCCTAGCTCTTTGCCACCATGAGGAAGCATATCCTTTTGTTATTATGTTTGACTTGGAGCCAGTTAACTAGGGACTCAAACCTCAGAAACTGTGAACTAAATGAAACCTTTCCTCTTTTAAGTTTCAGGTATTAGGTACTTTGTCCCAGCAATGGGAATGCTGACCAGTACCCACCCATAGGATCCCACGGCATTCATTAATATATGGTCCTTGGTTGGGGATTTAGCTCAGTGGTGTCAGCCTGGCAAGCACAAGGTTCCAAATTCGATCCCTGGTACTACATACCACAGTGCCAGACGTGGTGGCTCATGCCTGTAATTCCAGCATTCGAGAGGCAGAGGCAAATAATGAGTTCAGAGCTAGGTTGAACTACAAAATGAGACCATGTCTCAAAAAAAAAGTATGTACAATGCTGGGCGTGGAGACTCAGGCCCACCAGCAATCAATACCACATACCACAGTGCTGGGCGTGGTGGCTCACACCTGTAATCCCAGCACTTGGGAGGCAGAGACCGGAGGATTGCTGAGTTCGAGGCTTGCCTGGACTACATAGTGAGCTCAGAGCCAGGCTGAACTACAAAGTGAGACCCTGTCTCAAAAAAAAAAAAAAAGAAGTATGTACATACAAGTACAATACACACACATATATGTATACACATATACACACACACACACGGTGCATTTATTTCTCCCCCACTATTCTATGGGCTACATGAGAACAAGGATATTTTGTTCACTAAG
>PVIC010009835.1:17313-34079 GCA_004025085.1 Thryonomys swinderianus
TTTTTTTTTTTTTTTTTTTTGAGACAGGGTCTCACTTTATAGTTCAGGCTGGCCCTGAGGTCACTATGTAGTCCAGGCAAACCTCCAACCTAGCAATCCTCCTGTCTCTGCCTCCTGAATGCTGGGATTACAAGCATGAGTCACCATGACCAGTACTGTTGTATGTAGTTACTGGGGATCAAACTAGGAACCTTGCACTTGCTAGGCAGGCGCCAGAACCACTGAGCTAAATCCCCAACCCCACTAAGTAATCTTTAGTGCCAACTCTGTGCAAGGCACAGAAGAAATTCACCATTATGAATACTATAAGATTCATTTGAATCTTAAAGATTAAGATAAACAATTTGGTCCCACTTGAAGACAGAAAATCTTGCTTACCTTACACTTAGCTTAACAAAATAAAAAATTATTTCAAATATCTTTGTATGGGATATTCACTTAAAATTTAAGTCTTCTCTTTTGTTCCTCTCTCATCTATTTTTTGTGTCTCTCCCCAAGCCCTGCCCTACTGGGCAGTACTAGAAATTGAGCCCAGAGCTTTGCCAGTGCACATTAGGTAAGCTCTCTACCACTGGGCTAAATCCGCAGCTGTCCTTTTGTTCTTCATGCCATAAAAATTTCCCTTCATACTTAGTAAAAATATGCATATTCTCTTCTTAAGTGTTAGTGTCCACATACAAGAAAAATACTTTTTCCTAAATCTTTTTTAATACAAAATGTTTCTAAATAACTTCTATCAATTAAGTTTCTTTAATTGGTACTCCACATTTAGGACTTTCTAAGAAACAAAATCTAATAAAAAAAATCTTAGTCAAACAAATAATAATATGGTTAATCTTGTTTAAGATCTATCTAGACTTTCATTCAAATAAAAAATGTATAGAACTCTTTGTATTTCATTAAAGAATAAAAATGGCTGTTTTGGTGATATTTTAAAGCACAGTTTTTAATTCTAAATATAGTTTAATTCCATCATTTATAAACTTTACTGTAATAAAAACAGAATTTAGTTGCACAAATACTATGATATTTTGTAGACTTGTGCTCAAAAGTAAAAAACCCAAATAGGGAAGGCTAATGAAGGCTCATTCATTCACTCATTCATTCACTGAGACAGGGTCTCAGGATATAGCCCATAGTGGCCTTGAATTAACTATGTAGTTCAGGCTGGCTCGAACTCATAGTGATGCTCCTGCTTTAGCTTCCCAGGTGCTAGGATTATAGGCATGTGCCAACATGCCCAGCTGAGAATGAAGGGACATTTTAAATCAGCTAAGAAGTTCAAGACAGACTTAACCATTTTAAAGAATCATACAAAAGATTCCTAAGTCACAAACATAATTAGAGGAAGGCAAGTCAACCGGTTTTTAAAGGAAAGATTGACATCATTTTGTGAAACCTAAGAACTACACTTCCTATTCCAGAACAGGTACAGGTAATGTTCTAAAGAATAAAACTATTACCTGGGTGCTGGCGTAGTGGCTCACACCTGTAATCCCAGCACTCAGGAGGCAGAGGTAGGAGGATTGCTGAGTTCAAGGCTTGCCTGGGCTACATAGTGAACTCAGGACCAGCCTGAACTACAAAGCAAGACCCTGTCTCAAAACAAACAAAAAAACTATTACCTGGAAGATAACTTTGAAAACATAAATAAATATCTGTGTACCTGTATGGATCTGAGCATTGAAATACATTCAAAACACTTAGCTAAGGAAAATCTAGGCCCTTACATCTTTTTCAGGCCCATATCCTATTAGGGCTCAACAATTTGTGCCAAGAGAATAAAAATCCCATTACTAATTAAACCAATGATTATCTGTGATTCTACTGAAAACAGTCATATTCCATGTATTTCTGAAAGAGTACAAGGGGTGATGAGAATATAAGGTGAAACTTTTAAAATTTAAAATTTCCTGCAATAAAAGATACATTGCCATTCATTCCCCATGCATTCTTGCCGCTTTAAGTCCTCTTTCATGAGTCTTTACAAGGTGTGATGAAAAACATAGTAAAGGCCACTACCATATGCTGTCTAAGGGAAAGGCAGGCTCAAAAAACATTGCAGCACATCCTCATTCACTGTACTCTACTACCACATGTGGTACCATAAGACTTCTGGCTCGCCCAAAAGTCAAAATGACAATGAACAGTAAATATTTTAAATCGACTCAGAGAAAGCCACAACAGTGCAGCTAAAGATACAAAAGACTTCCAGAAGTGCTTCAGAAATAAGTACAGTGGACTCTCGAGTTATGACCAGACTCACATACAAACAACTTGGGTTACAACTGGAATTTTTGTTGTGACTTACGAACAAAGTCTTGAATTATGATCTGAATGCTATTTTTGCCTATGTGGGGTTAAAGAGAACTCTTGGGCTATGTCTCTCTAGGGACACTGAGATCTGCCTGGAAGAAAGTGTGGCTTAAAATTATACAGGAGAGGGACTTTGGAGGCTGTGTAGAGCAGCCTTATCCTTCAGTTGACCCCGTAGTGGATGACAGTGTCACTACAGCAGAGTCCATAGGCTTGCAAAGAAGACAGTGGTGATGTTGAGGAACCAGTGGAGGAACAATCAGAATTGCCTACAGAGAAACTTTAGCAACTTCTGGCTGAGCAACCAAGAATGGCAACTGAGGGGCTTTCTGAAGAGGAAGTGGAGTATCACCATCAGTGTAGCAAAGTTCTGAAATAATGGAAATCCTGAAAAAATGGACAAAGCTGCAAACATCTGTAGAGAAGACCCACCCAGACAAAGAAAAGACAATCACTGGATTCACTTGCCTAATGACAATGTCATGTCATACTACAAAACAGTGTTAAAGAAAATACATAAACAGACAACCTTAGACCACTTTTTACTTCTGAATGAGCAATAATGAGCAATAATGAGCAAGAAGCAGATCTAGTGGGCTACAGGGTCTCTCAAGGAAAGAGCTACTAGTCAGCCAAGTTCCTGTTCTTAAGCAAGAGGTTTTGTCTACCAAAAATAACTGCTTCCATTTCATCATCTTTTCCTGCAAGCCAAAGATGTCAACTGAATGGTGTATACAGTACGAAATTATCATTTCTGGTAAGCTACACACATTTCCTAACTTACTGGTGAAAACACTAGGAAAATTATTGTTGTTTCTGGTAAATTACACACATTCTACAATGTTTTTATTATGAAAAGGTTAGTTAAGGGGTACTTTGGGAGATTTGGAACACATTATAGGTATTTCCATTATTTCTTATAGCAAAAATAGTCTTAACTTAAAACCAACTTGAGTTATAACCACCACTCATGAATGAATTGAGTTTGTAAGACAAGGGTTCACTATATTCTAACAGTACTTCAGAAAGTGAAAAGAAAGATGGGGTAAGTGTATTTGAAGCAAAATGGAGTACTGGAAGGCTAATAATGTGATTTTATTGGAAGAAACTAAAAATTTAAACACTTTTCTCATCAGACCATGTATTATAACATGTATAACTTTTTGATAAAGAAATCATAAGAAGTAATAGAAGCACAAGTGAATAACAGTCACTCAAAAATATAGTTACAGCAAGGGGTCTAAGGTAAAAATGTTTGACATACACAGAAGTCAGTTATATAGTATTACACAGAAAAGGCCAATGACTAGGAATATTTTTGTTTGTTGTTTTGTTGTTTTATCTTATTTTTAGACAGGGTCTCACTAAGTAGTTCAGGCTTTGAACTCACTATGTAGCCCAGGCTGGCCTCCAATTTATGGCAGTCTTCCTGCCTCTGCCTCCCAAAGCAGGGATTACAGGGATCAACCACCATGCCACATCTATAGATTCAATTTTAATAAAGAGATAAGGGAAGATGAAAACAAAATGTTAACATCTTGTTTTATAAAAATTTTACAAGGATGCTACTAAGTGATGAAACTTAAAAGACTAGTAATACAGGGTTCACTGATGTATCTTTTATGATCATATTACCAAAGTATACTAAAATAATTTCTCTTATACTCTTTATACTTAAAAGTACATATTCTAATAATATGCTCTTGTATAGTCTACAAAAATTATTGTATAGGGCTGGATATTTAGCTCAGTGGTTTTGCCACCTGCCTAGCAAGCACAAGATCCCTGGTTTATCCCCGGTAACCACATACAACAATATCGGGCATGGTGACACATGCCCACCAGCAATCAATACCACATACCACAGTGTGGGGCGTGGTGGCTCATGCTTGTAATCCCAGCACTGGGGAGGCAGAAGCAGGAGGACTGCTGAGTTTGAGGCTTGCCTGGGCTGCATAGTGAGCTCAGGGCAGCCTGAACTACAAAGCAAGACCCTGTCTCAAAAAAAAAAAAAATTACTGTATAACATAAAACACTACCTGGAAGAAAAAGTATGAACTGGTCACTTTAACCAGCCTTCTCATAAGGTATCAGAGGAATTTTCAGTGTAATATCCTAGCAACAAACACAAGTTATTCTACTTACCCTTGCATAGTGGAATTCGACTCCATAGAGTTCTAAGGTACGTGCTGTATTTAGGTAATTAAATTCTGCTTCTGCAGGAGATAAGCCTCTGAAATGATACAACTAAGTTAAAATTAGATTTACCGCAAAATGGACAAATCAAAAAAGATATTTATCAGCAAACACCAGCAGTTTAAATATACATCAATAAATAATATACACCAAGTAGGTCTCCTCCTTAGTTCTTTACAGTAACATCTAATTTAACTTATTTGGAATAACCCAAATTATTTTCCAGAATATTTTCTATAAGTTCAAAAAAACAGCAAGTTTTCTAAATGCTTGACTGGTCTGATGGCTGTAAAAAAGCCACTCACTTTTAGATACCATTTTAAACCATTACCTTCTCAAAACTGCTTCATACATGACAGTGTATAAGATATATGACAGTGCATGAATATGCACTTAAATCACAGTGTATGAATGTGCACTTAACTCACACACAGAACTACTAAAATATACGTATCCTAAGATAATTTCCAGAGAAGTGCTTTTAGTGGTGTGGTGGGTAGGCAGCTACTGGTTCACAGTATGCATGTGCAGGCACATGTGTGCGTGTGTGTGTAGTCACTAGGGACTGAACACAGGGCCTCATCCCTATCACCCACACTAGGCCAGTCCTCTACCACTGAGCCAAGTCTAAGCCCTTTTCCTTTTATGTTGAGGCAGAAAACTTCTAAGCTTCTCAAGCTAATCACAAATCTATGATTCTCCTGATTCAGCTTCCTGAGTAGCTGGTATTACAGATGGTTCATTACTGTGCGTGACAAAAGAAATATTTTTATTAATTATTACATCAAGTTCCTTTTCTCCTCATCGTATTATAATCAGAATCAATAGTTCTCACCTAAATAAAAACTAAGAATTATCAATTAAACTGACCTATATATTTTGAATATATTAATGTGCTAAAATTCCTCTTAACTGACAAATTTTATATAATAATAAATACACTAGCAGAGTCAGATTGGGTAAATAGCATGCAGCGGGTGATACACAGTGAGTCCTGGTAAGAAGGACACCATTGAACAGTGCTTAGGCCTGCAGCTTTCCTGCCACCAGGACTGCACCAGAAGCCCCTAGAAGCAGAGTGGGTAAGTAGCATATGGCAGATGTCATGCAGTGAGTCCCAGAAAGAAGGGACCTGGAAGCATTAAACAGCACTCACACCTGCAGCTTTTTTGCAACCAGGGTGAAACAAGAAGGCCTTGGAATCTCCATTTACTTGTGGGGCAAACTGGGCATAACTGTTGCATGGGAAAGAGCCTCCAAAGACACCACCTACTTGTCTGTGGATACTGAATCAGTGCGGCAGCAGTACTGAAACCTAGACAGAGAGTTCCTCCATTCAGTCCACCATGTTAGAAAACACTCACTGGAAGAGTGAGGGAATCCTGTTAAATATAGCCATTGGTGAGTTGGTAGAGTCAGTTCCACCTGCAAGATCGTGGACTCATGCACAGTTCAAGCCTGCAGGAGCTCACTGAGCTCAACTCGGGCATTATGCTCAGAAGCTAGACAAGGGATAACAGCTGTTTTCCTGTGACTGATCAATTTTGATCTGTATGCTACTGCCCAAACCATCTCCAGGTAACAATCACACCATGAAGGGCCATTTTGGTGGTGTTTTTAGCTTTGTTTTGTTGTTGCAGTTCTTATTCATTTTCTTTTTTAACACTTTTTATTGAGACAGGGTCTCACTTTGTAAGTTCAGGCTGGCCCTGGGCTCACTATGTAGCCCAGGTAAGTCTTGAACTCACAGCAATTCTCTTGCCTCTGCCCTCCAAGTGCTGGAATTATAAGCGTGAGTCACCATGCCCAGCACTGTAGTATGTGGTACTGATTCCTGATGGGTTTGGGTCACCATGCCTAGCATTGTGGTATGTGGTTACCTGAGAGTGAACTTGGAACCCTGCACTTGCAAGGCAGATGCCAGAACCACTGAGCTAAATCCCTGGGTCTCTTTTTCTTTCTTCATTCTCATCTAATGTTCTTTTGTCATTTCTCTACTCTACTGTTGCTGAATCTGTCTGATTTTGCATTTTTCTCCTCTCCTCTCAACTGTTCTTATTTTTACAGAACAGAACAGTCTCCTGTTTTCCTCTTGCTGCTAGGTACCCCTATTCTTCTCTTGTTCCTTCATCCTCTCCTGTATGCCAGTCAGAATCAGTACTTAAAAGTCAAAGGGTTTCAGTCTTCTTCAATTTCTCTTCTTTCTGTATTATTACAGGAGGGTGAACAAAGTTTCTGGTGGTCCTGCAGTTCTTAGTTGATTCTGTTTATCTGACCCTTTTGTCTCTGTTGACTTCTAGCATCTATAAGGTTCCTGAGGTCTATGGGATCTCTATACATCCTCTAACCCCATTTCTAATCTCTCCTTCTCCTGATATCTTTCTACCTCCTCAACTCCCCAGTGACCTTTTATTCTCAAAGAGTAGTGCTACATACTGAAGGACCTGTGTATATTGTAAACACATTTCAGGCTAGTTCTAAATTTTGGCATATGGTTATGAGGTTAAAGTATTAGGACGGTAGTTGCCGAAGCTTATTATTTCCTGTGCTGTGTTCAATACTGTTGATGATACTGACTGTATTATGTCAACAAAGATAATGTGATTGTTCTGTTCATATACCTCCCATGGTGTGCCAAAACTGAGATTACTTAAGTACCATTACAGATCCAAGGAGGACAACCCAGGAAGTAGTGATCTCCTAAGGGTTCCAAATATTAGAAAGAAAGAGACTTGCAACAAACATTGCCCAGATGGCAGGCAAGGAATCAAACCAATAATCAGCAGTGACAAAGGAATAGAAATAAAAGAAAAATTAAAAAATCCAGATACAAAAATCATCACTCCAGGAGAATCCAGGGAAAAGGGAAAGAGAGCAAACTGAAGCTTAATTAAAAACCCCAATATCCACATGTGAAATTCAAAATGTAATTAAAAACCTACAAACAAAGAAAAGTTCAGGTCCTGACGGCTTTACTTCTGAATTCCACAAAACTTTTAAAGAATAGATAACACCACTACTTCTCAAACTCTTTAATGAAATTGAAAGGGAAACAGTACTTACTTCCAAATTCATTCCTGGAATCAACCATTACATTGCTTCCAAAAGCAGAGAAAGACCCAACCAGAAAGGAGAACTACAAGTCAATCACCCTAATAAACATTGATGCAAAAATCCTCATTAAACCGGGCGTGGTGGCTCACGCCTGTAATCCCAGCACTCAGGAGGCAGAGATAGGAGGATTGCTGAGTTCGAGGCTTGCCTGGGCTACATAGTGAGCTCAGGGCCAGCCTAAACTGCAAACTGAGACCCTGTCTCAAAAAAAAAAAAAAAAAAATCCTCATTAAGATACTGGCAAACAATACAGAGAATCATCAAGAAGATCATACATGCTGACCAAGTTGGATTCATCCCAAGGATGCAAGGATGGATCAATATATGTAAATCAATAAACGTAATACACTGTACTAACAGACTCAAGGACAAAAACCATATGGTCATCTGAATGGATGCAGAAAAAGCACTTGACAAAATCCAACACTCATTCATGATCAAAACCCTACAGAAAATTAGAATACATGGACTTTATTTCAGCCTAATAAAAGATATTTAAGAGAAACCAACAGCCAGCATCATACTAAATGGTCAAAAACTGAAACCTTTCACGCTAAGATCAGGAACAAGATAAGAATGTCCACTATCACCACTCCTGTTCAATACAGTGCTGGAAACATTGGCCACAGCCATTAGACAAGAGAAAAAATAATAGGAATAAACATAGGTAAGGAAGAGGTTAAAGTGTCACTATTTGCTGATGACATGATACTCTACATAGAAGATCCTAAAAACTCAACAAAAGCACTACTAGACTTAATTGGCAAATTTAGTAGCATAGCCTGATACAAAGTCAACGCTCAAAAATCAATGTCATTTTGGGCCGGAGGGTTAGCTCAGTGGTTCTGGCACCTGCCTCGCAAGCGCAAGGTCCTGAGTTCGATCCCCGGTAACCACATACAATGCTGGGCGTGGAGACTCATGCCCACCAGCAATCAATACCACATACCACAGTGCCAGGTGTGGTGGCTCACGCCTGTAATCCCAGCACTCGGGAGACAGAGACAGGAGGATTGCTGAGTTCCAGGCTTGCCTGGGCTACATAGTGAGCTGAGGGCCAGCCTGAACTACAAAGCGAGACCCTGTCTCAAAAAAAAAAAAAAAGAAAAAAAAATCAATGTCTTTTTAAACACAAACAGCAGACTCAGTAAGACAGAAATTGGGGAGTCAATTTATTTCACAATAGCATCCAGAAAAATGAAATAGCTAGGAATCTATCTAACAAAGGTGAAAGACCTCTACTATGAAAACTACGGCACTCTGAAAAAGGAGACTGAAGAGGATATCAGAAAAATGGAAAACATCCCTTGTTCCTGGGTTGGAAGAATCAATATCGCCAAAATGGCTATATTCCCACAACTCTTATATAGATTCAATGCAATCCTGATTGAAATCCCAACAGCACTTTTTCACAGCTCTACAGAAAATAATCCAAAAATTCATGTAGAACCCCAAGAGACCTAGTACAGCAAAAGCAATTCTAGGCAACAGTGATATGGCAGCCAGTATCACAATCCCCAACTTGAAACTATACTACAAAGCTACTGTGATATAAAAACAGCATGGTACTGGCAAAGTAACAGGCCCAAGGATCATTGGAACACATTAAAAGATCTAGAAACTTCAACCTGCCAAAGACTGAAGCTAGATCTATCTCTTTCACTGTGTACTGAATGAAAAGTCAAAGTGGATGAGAGACCTAAATATTAAAAGAGAAACTCTAAACCTGCTGCAAAACAGATTAGGTAAAATTCTTAAGAAACATTGGCTTAGGCAGACTTTATAAACAAAACCTCTATAGCATGAGAACTATCAGAAGAAATCGACAAATAGGATCTCTTTCTATAAAAAAGCTTTTGCACAGCAAAAGAAACCATCAGCAGAGCAAAAAAGGAACCAACAATATGGGAAAAAATCTTTACCAGCAATTCCTCAGGCAAAGGGCTACTATCTAGAATATATAAGGAGCTTAAAAAAATCAGTCCCCCCTTTGGGGCTGGAGGGTTAGCTCAGTGGCTCCAGCGCCTGCCTCGCAAGTGCAAGGTCCTGAGTTCGATCCCAGGTAACCACATACAATGCTGGGCGTGGTGACTCACACCCACCAGCAATCAATACCACATACCACAGTGCTGGGCGTGGTGGCTCACGCCTGTAATCCCAGCACTCGGGAGGTGGAGGCAGGAGGTTTGCTGAGTTCAAGGGCTTGCCTGGGCTATATAGTGACTCAGAGCCAGCCTGAACTACAAAGCGAGACCCTGTCTAAAAAAAAAAAAAAAAAAAAAATCAGTACCCCCAAATTTAAAGGCACAGTTCAAAAATGGGCATCTGAAATGAACAGATACTTTTCAGAGGAAGATGTAAAAGCAGCTAAGAAGTATATGAAGAAATGCTCAGCGTCACTGGCCACTCGAGAGATGCAGATGAAAACAACTCTGAGATTTCATCTTACTCCACAAAGAATGGCTGCTATCTCGAAATGAGCCAGCAACAAATGCAGCAAGGTTGTGGAGAAAAAGGAACCCTTAACCACTGTTGGTAGGAATGTAGACTAGAACAACCATTATGGAGATCAGTGTGGAGATTCCTCAAAAAACTAGGATTACAGGTTCCATTTGACCCTGCTATTCCCCTGCTTGGGATATACACAAAAGAATTATAAGATTCTTATCACAGCAAGGTATGTGCACTCATGTTTATAGTAGCTCAATTTGTGATAGCTAAATCTTGGAAACAACTCAAATGTCCATCAATTCTAGACTGGATAAAGAAGATGTGGCTTTTTAATAAAATGGAGTATTACTCTGCCATAAAGAACAATGAGATGGAATCATTTATATTCAAATGGATGTACCTTCAGGACATACTCCTAAGTGAAATAAATAGGTCAAAGATGTGTAAATATTGTATGTTTTCTCTGGTATGAGAAACTGAAGTTGTAAATGTGTTCTAGAATGCATGATCGCTATTGTGAAATAGTAAAAGGAAATGAGGTTTAGCAGTAAATAATGAGGAAAGAAAAAAGATTGATGGTTAAGAAAAGGAAATAAAGTTTGTTTATATAGGGGTAGGGAGGTGGTGGTAGGGTGGGTAGGGAAAGGGGAAAAATGAGAATTAAGTTGTATCATATACTGGTACAAATTCTCAATGTGGAATGTAATTGTTATGTGCATATACAATATACCAAAAAGAAAAAAAGATCTAGAAATGACTTTAGATATACTAAGCCACCTCATCTTTAACAGAGGAGCCAAATATACTCAATGGAGGAAAGATAGCCTTTTTAACAAATGTTACTGGAAAAATTGGGTTTCAACCTGCCAAGTACTACAGCTAGACCTCTTTCACCATGGACTAAATAAATTCAAAGTGGATTCAAGACATAAATATTAAAACAGAAACACTAAACCTGCTACAAAACAGGTTAGGTAAAACTCTTAAGAGACACTGGCTTAGGGAAAGACTTTATGAACAAAACATCTACAGCATGAGAAATAACAGAAGGAATCAACAAATGGGATCTCATCTTATTAAAAAGCTTCTGCACAGCAAGAGAGACCACCAGCAGAGCAAAAATCAACCAACAACATGGGAAAAATTTTTTACCGTTTCTCAGACAAGGGCTACTATCTAGAATGCAAAAAGAGCTTTAAAAACTCAATCCCCTCCCAAAATTAAAGACTCAATTCAAAAATGGGCATGTGAAATGATCAGACACTCTTCAGAGGAAGAATTAAAGGCAGCTAAGGAGCATATGAAAAAATGCTCAGCATCACTAGTCATTCTTTCTAGAACATATGATAGATATTGTGAAATAGAAAATATTCAAATGGAAAAGGGGGGTAGGGCTGAGTAGCAAGGAAAAAGAAAAAAATTTGATGGTTAAAAAAGGAAACAAAGCTTATGTATACAGAAGGTGGGGGGTTGTCGAGCAAGCAGGGGAATGGGAAAAAATGAGAATTAAATTGTGTCATATATTGGTACAAATTCTCAATGTTGAGTGTGATCATGATGTGTATATAAAATGTATCAATAAAATAAATTATAAAAAATGAATACATTTGTTTACATTTAATTTTATGGCTGTAATAGAAGGGAAAACAAATATTTTATAAAATAAGCCATTATATATTCAGTGTAGATTACCTGTATTTCTTCAAAATATTATTTTAATTAGTATTAACTATTGTACACTAAGTAAAATGAAATTAAAAATAATTTAAAACATTTCTTTAGAAAGTATGCCCCAAACAAGCAAAAGATAAAATAAACTCTTACGTATGCTGCTGATGTAATTTTGCAATTTCTTTTTCAAAATCTTGAGGTTGATTAGGAATGAAAGAATAATCTGAGAGGTAGCCTGGCAAGTTTTCTGACTGATTGTAGTCTCCAAGTTCAGCTAATAATAATATGAAAATATTTACACTTTAATAAACAATTTTTCTATTATTGTTATTATTATTATTTGTGGTACTGAGTACTGAACCCTGGGGTTTCCCACTAGCATATATGCACAGCTCCATAGGATTTTTTAACTTGAGACACAGTTTTCACTATGTCACAAAGTTGCCCAGGCTGTGCACAAACTTGGGATATTATTGGCTCAGCCTCCCCTCACTCTGCCTCAGAGTGCTGAGGTTACAGATGTACAATACCAGGCTTGGCAAATTTTCAAATTTATTTTAAGGCTTTCAGCAATGTCATTAATCTATTATGACTAATGTATCTACTAAAGGAAGTTACAAAAATTCATTTAACATTCTTCTATGACAACTTTATTGCAATGTTTTTCAAGAATCATAGTAACTGCTGCATGGATGTTTCCTCTGAAATTTCTATTTTCTGAACAGTAACATGTCTAAAAAACTCCTGCATTAAAGGCAATACACTATCAGCACAGAACACAAAATCATTGACCTAAATGTGGGCTGATACTTACACTGAACAGCAAATGAAGCTAAAAGGGCAGCAGTATTATAAGGACAAGGCAATCTAATAAAACAAAAAATATAACTCAAAGTTAGATATATCAATAATTTTCAAAGCCCTGTAACTTGTTATACTATTCAATATTAGGTATATACCCTAAGAAATGAACTTTTCTGATGAAAGAAATTGATGCCACATAACTTGGAATGATCATGAATTACTTCACTAATATATGATTAAGAGTTTTATTAAAAGTCTGTTACAAAAATGTAAAATAGCCCACCTTCCAGTATGAATGTCTTGTTTTATTTGCAAAAAATACTGGTACCTGAAAAAAAAAAGATAGCCTCTACTTAATTATAACAATTTCAGTTCCAAGAAACTACACTTACTTTAACAAATAAAATACAAATACTTACATATTTGTTTTTATGATCTACATATTAAAACATATATTAGCATATATATTAACTAGTATATACTTCAGGCTTTCATAAATTGATGAATACAAACCTTTAAAATTCTTTGATATATGAAATTTTGTACTTCAAATATTTTATTTCTATTACAGAACTTCTCAAGATAATAAAGTTGTATCACCAAAGGAGAAGATTAAGGAGAAATACTCTGAGGATTGGTATATGCAAGTAGAAATGATAAGCAAGAGAGCCCGAGCATCAGACACATGGAAAAGCTGACTAATGTACAAGAAAACAAAGAGAATCATCCTTTTTGATGAGAGAAGCCAAAGTTAAATCATGTTATCACTAGGCTGTTGTAGAAAAGCAACTGTCCACTCTTATTTGGGTTAAGTAGGCTCACTTTAGGGTCAGGGAGTTAGCTCAGTAGCACCAAGCCTGCCTTGCAAGCTTAAGGTCCGAAGTTCAATCCTCAATACAAAAAAAAAGGGGGGGAGGGTCTCTTTCATCAGAAAATAATCTAAATTCCTTTTCTACTATTGCTCTATTAGTAGAAAATCATCTAATTTCAGAAAATTGGATTTCTTTTATAATCAACTTTTGTTAAAGGATATATAAATACACTCCTAACAAGACTGCTGTGGTTACTAGGAAAGATGCATTGTCTTTCTGATCCTGCTACTGAGTAAGACCCAGTCATTATCAATACCTGGGCAAAGTCTCTGGTAACTATGATACTGACAGAAAAACAAAGTTTTTTGGGCATTAAATGTTTAAAAAGGGAATTTTAAGATCTTTGCTTTATTCACTAAAAATAAAGTACATATTCCCAGAGTTAAACCTAATTTTAAAATCCTGTCATTATTTCTGTGACAATACTCAAATGACCAAAGAATGTAATTAAGGTTTTCAGAGAATCTGCTAATTACACACACACACACACACACACACACACACACACACACACATCTTGGCTTTATATATTAAGGAAGTACATAAACTTGTAAGGATTAATGCATAATATTATAAATATTATCTACTTAATTCAATACTATATATTTTTCAGGTCTACTCAGTATTAGGCTGGGAAGTAGCTAAAGGTAAAGCACATGCTTAGCATATTGAAGAGTCTGGTCCATGGTGTGGAAACAATCTTATAGTCAGGATTTAAAGGTGATGTGTAACCTCATTATGGTTTATATCTACATGACCCCTCAAAGCCTAAAGTGACCCTAAGTGAGCCTTGTTATTGGACCATGGTGTCCAGTTGCCTCAGGGCATTAACTCACTGAGTTTACAGCTAACTGTGATGCTGGGGGTGAAGCCTGCAAGGAGCAAATGAGTCACTGGGGGCATGGCCTAGAAGGGTACATATATCTCCCTTGCTCTTCTCTTGCTCTTCCCATTTCTTCCCATCCCTCTGCCACATAGGCATGGTCTCAGTGACAAGCAAAATAACAAAGAAAATCCTTGACATGATCTTTTAAGTGCTACAAAAATAATACTTATACTTGCCAAATTTTAGTTATGGACTCATTTAGTCAAGCAAGATTACTGTAATAGAAACCAGAACTCAAGTCCTAGGCTATCAACCTGTGATCTTTGGCAAATTAGTTAAAAATTGGCTGAACCTTGCTTTTCCTGTTTATAAAAAACGAGGTTCACTTCCCTAGTGATGTATTTTAGGAACTGCAAAAATCTAATTTTAATGATGCTAGCTTTGCCAATATTGAATAACATTAATCTGACAGAGCTCTCTGACAACATTCTTTATTTTCCCACTAATTTGAAATAGTATGTCAATATAAAAAGTTATCAGTGGCCGGAGATTTGGCTCAGTGGTTCTGGCGCCTGCCTCGCAAGTGCAAGGTCCTGACTTTGATCCCTGGTAACCATGTTCAATGCTGGGCGTGGTGACTCACACCCACCAGCAATCAATACCACATACCACAATGCTGGGCGCGGTGGCTCATGCCTATAATCCCAGCACTACGGAGGCAGAGACAGGAGGATTGCTGAGTTCCAGGCTTGCCTGGGCTACATAGTGAGCTCAGGGCCAGCCTGAACTACAAAGGGAGACCCTGTCTCAAAAAAAAAAAAAAGTTATCAGATTTCTCGCTTAGATGGTAAATCTAGACTAGTCCTGAAAATTTAGCAATTGTGGCCATGGGTATCCTTTTTACTAATTATGATCATCATATTTAAAGCTACCCAAGCACTTCAGTTTTATAGGGATATTTCTCAATCCTTCTCAATTCTAGCTCCCTGAGGACTCATGCACATTTAAGCTTAGATCATCTCTAAGACCTACTAATTGAGAATGTCCAGGGTATGGCCAATTAGTATGGGTTAATGTTCTCTCACTTGATTCTAATTTGTAATTAGAAGCACTGATGTACTTCAATAACTAAACACTAGCCATGAAACACAGTTATAAGACCATATCAGAGTGTCTTTGTTTGTACTGTGGTACTAGGGATTGCAACCAGGGGCTCACATATGCTAGGCAAGCACTCTATCACTGAGCTACTTCTCAGTTTTACTATGTTTTTTAATAAATTTGACAAACTTTCCCTAAATTATGCAGTCTGGCCTTAAATCAGTGATTCTTCTGCCTCACTGCATAGAGTTACTAAACTGCAGGTATGTGCTACTACAGAGAGCTATAAAGGATTTTAAAATTAAACATAATTTCTAGTGAATATAAAGATAATCTAGAGCAGTGGTGGTGGACCTATGGCACATGTGCTGCTGCAGGCTGTCTGATACCACTGAAAGCTCTAAGAGATTCACAGTCATTGATCCAAGCTGAAGGACAGAGTACAATTCTCAATGACTTGTCAAACTTAGTTTTAATTTAACTTCAAGAAATTGTTTTGACCTATCAATAAAACACATTTATTTCTTGGTTATGTTTTCAGCCCATGCTATGAAATAACTCATTTCAAATTCCACTCAGAAACTCAGTTTTCTGAGTAAACTATGAACCTGGTTATAAATGACAGTGTTAACTACTTACATAAAACGAAGTTATCACAAACTTAAACATGTTAGAAGTCCAATTTTAAATTATTTTACTAATATTTTATACACTTAAAAGTCTGATTATATAAAGCATATGTTACGGAACATTTTGTTATTTGATTTGAAGTTATTATATATGTGAAAATAATACATAAAGTACACTTAACAGTTTTATAATTCAGAGTAGTTACCTTGGAGTTCATGTAAAATTAGAGGATGTTTTACTATACCAAGTATTACTTATTATGTTAAAAGATCTTATTTTAATTAACAACAACAACAAAATGTGATTAAGGGCAAAATGCTGATTAAATAGTATTTACACAATACAGCTTTGTTTCTTAGGCTAATTAGTATGAATTCTACTACTAGTTGCAAATGTTAGAGCTGCCTTATCCTGAACCTATATGGCTGACTTTTTCCATTATTAAATAACACACAAAGAAAAGCACTCTCATAAATTTCAATCTGATTTTCCTTATTTAGTTTAGTATTAAGACTCTACAGATACTTCAGAATTAGTTTTTTTTTTTTTTTTTTTTAGACAGGGTCTCACTTTGTAGTTCAGGCTGGCCCTGAAATCACTATGTAGTCCAGGCAAGCCTGAAACTCAGCAATCCTCCTGTCTCTGCCTCCTGAGTGCTGGGATTACAGGTGTGAGCCACCACGCCTGGCACTGTGGTATGCGGTATTGATGGCTGGTGGGCCTGAGTCTCCAAGCCCAGCATTGTATGTGGTTACCTGGGATTGAACTCAGGACCTTGCATTTGC
>PVIC010009835.1:34179-44886 GCA_004025085.1 Thryonomys swinderianus
TTTCTTTTTTTTTTTTTTTTTGGAGACAGGGTCTCGCTTTGTAGTTCAGGCTGGCTCTGAGCTCACTATGTAGCCCATGCAAGCCTTGAACTCAGCAATCCTCCTGTCTCTGCCTCCTGAGTGCTAGGATTACAGGCATGAGCCACCATGCCCGGCACTGTGGTATGCGGTATTGACTGCTGGTGGGCGTGAGTCACCACGCCCAGCATTGTACATAGTTACCGGGGATCGAACTTAGGACCTTGTGCTTGCGAGGCAGGTGCTGGAACCACTGAGCTAACCCTCCGGCCCCTCAGAGTTAGTATCTTAACTTAGCTTATTTTCCCTTTCATTCCAGCACAGTATTCTAAACAACAGCCAATACATTAAAATTTAATAATTTGTCTATAGGAAACTGTAGATGTGAATTTTTAAGTGTGGCACTTATGTTTTAGAGTAACTCCAAAACTAGCTTATAACCTCTTCTCTCCCAAGTACTATTTTATTCCCTGATTATGTTTCAGTGTAGATCTCAATTAGTTTCTTCCTATTTTTTGGATGAGTAGGAGAGCTTTTAGGGATTAGAATTTCAGGATCCTGAGTTTCTATTCAAATTCCAAGATTAATTTAAATCCCCCAAATTAGTCACTGACCTATCTTATAGCTGAGAATTTCAGAAGGTAAAATATACTAATTCTTTATTCTGTCTTTTGTTTAACTGATTTCTAATTCTGCCTTTCAAATAATGCACAAGGTTATCATTCCTGTTATTTTAATAATCACAGTCATCATACTGTTTAGTACTTATTTCTAATCTGATCATGTTACCTAAAATTCAAGATTGGCATCAAAATGTTCATTAGGATCATTTTGTGTATATACTGTCAACAGGAAGTTATAACAAAATTAGTACACAAGCTCAGGCTCAAATGGGCAGTAAAGTGGCCTGTAAAGTCCTGGGTGTGCTCACATACCACCCTTAACTTCCTTTATAAAGTCCATTGTGTTTCCTTTGGAATCAAAAATTAAGAACACATAAATGCCGGACGTGGTGGCTCATGCCTGTAATCCCAGCACTCGGGAGGCAGAGACAGGAGGATTGCTGAGTTCGCGCCGGCTTGCCTGGGCACCATAGTGAGCTCAAGGCCAGCCTGAACTACAAAGCGAGACCCTGTCTCAAAAAAGCAAAAAAAAAAAAAAAAAATTAAGAACACATAGTGGGAAAAGGTACCTATTGGCCATTATTTTTGCTTATGATGATTACATATTTTAGAAATTATTTCCCTCAACGAAAAAAAAACTACGCTTTTAGATGGAGAAAAAAATATTGCAAATGCTCACACTGTGCATTATCTTTTGAATATAATTTCAGTGTCATTTCATTATTTCATCTAATTATAACAGCATTTTTTAACTATTGTTCACAAGTAGAAAAAATTTAGTATTTGTATGACTTGGGAGGCTACTGTGGCTTCATGGGTGATCCTGAGTTTTTAATGCTGAAAGTCCTCTTACTCATTCAGGAGAAAAAACATCCATAAATCATTCTGTGTGCTGGCTGGGAAGCTCAGAATTACAGCAAGATAATCTATTTTTGTGTAATTTCCAAATTTTATGTTAGAGTTCTGACAAAATTTTCAAAGCAGGCCAGAGAGTTAACACAGTGGTTCTGGTACCTGCCTCACAAACACAAAGTCATGAGTCCAACCCCTGGTATCAAAAAACAAACCAAACAAAAAACTCCAAAGAATTTTCAAAAGAAGTAAACTCCATAAACCTACCTTGTATATTCTTCTTGTAACTTGTTGGGGTCACTTACAAAAAATTTGACTCTAAAGTTCAAGCTGTAAGGAGATCCTCCTAGAATAAAACCAGTTCTAATTAATCAGATTATATTAATCCTTTAACTTTATAATGCACACTTCTAAGACATTAAGTAAACACATATACTCACTCTTCAGCTGTTTCCTTATTGGTTTGTTTGGATCTAGCCACCTCTGAAAAATAAGTAAAGAAGACTGATTTCTTTTTTCATTGAGGAACTAATATATGTCAGTTATTACAAATCTGTTCCATTTGAATATTAACATTAAAAATTGCATTTTTGAGAACTTTAAGTGGGAAAACAATTATGAGATTACAGATAATATTACTCATATTAAGTAACAAAATTAAGCTTGAAATTACTGAATGTATCTGGGTAGCTTTAAAATTTTGATTTGAATTTCCCATAAAAACATATAATAAGCAATAATCTCTATTTCAAAAGTAAAGATATTTGGCAACTACATCAACCTGCAGTGGTATCTATAAATTTAACTTTTATCTGGCAAGTTTAAAAACTCCTCTTTATCTTTCCTAAAGTAAAATGTTGGGCTTTACTTAAGAGAAAACATGAACTCCAGACTTTAAAATTTACTCGATAAAATAGATTTTATAATTTTTATCCTATTCCTTAAAAAAAAATTTTAAGTACCAATTTCCTAAGAGATAATGTTTAGTTTGGGGAATGACTGCTTTTTGTGTAAGATAAAGCAGTCTCAATATTTCTGAGTGTCAGTGAAGCTTTACTTCTGTAAAATTACACTGAATTCAGAAAATATTTCAACTGCCAAGATATTTCAGTTAAAAAAATTAAAGAACCCAAAATGAGATGCTAAAAATATGATAGTGTTTTCAAAGAACTACATAGATACAAATTATGTATCACTATTTATAAACTTAACTCCTATCACCCATACTGATTCCATGAAAAAAGCACATAAAATTTTTGTGTGTGTGGCGGTTCTGGAAGTTGAACCCTCTGTCATGCTAGGTAAGCTCTCTACCATTGAGCTATACCTACCTCTAGCCCAATTAGATTTTAGTAATAAACAACTGGAAATAATCCATAACTTTTTCCATTATCTGTAACATATGTCACATTAAATCCAGTTGACTCTACCTTCAAATTATTCCTAGTATTTACCAATTCTTCTTGATCTACTTTGCCATCACCATCCCTGTTTCTGGTCTAGCACTTGCTAACCTCTCTTAATTGCCCTCTGTTTCTTTTATCTTGCTGTATCTTCATCCTCAACTGAATGAGCTTTAACTACATAAACTTGACTATGTTACTCCTCTGCTTAACCATCCCTTGATGATTTCTCAATGATCCAAAGTCCTTACCCCTACAACAGCTTGACTGGTCACTTTTCACCTCCTCATCTCAAATGACTAGGTCTAGCCACAGTGGGTTCCTTTCTCTTTCTCAAAAATACCATCATAGAGCCCCCAATTTCAAGCTTTCCTGTCATAGAACGTCCTTCTCTAGCTTTCCTGTGGCTGATACCTTCTTCTTTATTACTGTAAATCCTACCTCCCCAAACTGCCTTCACAAACAACTCTTCCACAAAGTATGCAGCTCCCAATTACTCAGTTATCTCCATAAATAAGCAGGGAACATGAAACACCCTCATAATACTTTTTCAACTATATTGCTGGGTTTTCTCCCTTTTATTGCCAGTATCTTTCATTAAATTATAAATTCCATGAGGTCAGGGTTAAAATCTGTTTTAATCAACAGCAAGAACATCACCTAGCACATAATTTGTCATCATATATATATATATATATATAAAATATTTATTCAAAGACTGTCTAGACCCGTCAAATGACTCAACAATTGGAGGTAGTATCAATTCCACTGCTAACAAAAGAGCTAATTTTCAGCCCTATGCACGATATTTGTTTATCCTATGTTCTCCATTTATTTATTTTCTCACTAATTTATTAATCCAATGATTTTTCTTTATATTTTCTAAGGAAAGTTATAAATTACATTTACTTTATTCTTGTCTAAAATCAAAATTGAGATCAGTAATCTATCCAAAACCTGACTTCCTCATTCAGTTCCCCTTCAAAATATTCTGACATAAGAAAAATACATTTATATACACTAATAGATGTATTAACACAGCTTAGAAGGAGTATAATAGACACCACAAACTTAAAATTCATCAATGGTATCAGTGAGATAGGACTAAGGTTATTAGTATAAATCATGAAGACAACTGCTTTCCACAGGGCCAATGGACTGTCCCCAACCGACTACTTTTTTCTAAGTACAACTCCTAAATATTCCCTTCTCAGCCTCAATAAATTCCTTCCTTGCTCACTACTGAATATGGAATGCTTCTGAAATTAGTCTATTATTTATCTCAGGCAATTTACCTCATTTCTCAGTATCACAGTTGCCTCATCTATAAAACAAGGACAAATTTGACTTGCAGTGTTAATAGGCTTAAGTAAAATAATAAAATTAAAATACATAGATGTAAGTAATCAATGTTAACATGTGCAGAGTTTGATATCTTGCTACAAAAGCTATGTTTGCTTTTTCAATAAAGAATATTTACTTAACTTTAAGGAAACTAAATACTCGATTTTAAGATCATCATGTAAGGGTGCTTTTGAAGCAATCCATGAAACAATGAAAGATATACAGGTAAAAATAAAAAAAATTTTTGAGTCAGGGAACCAGAAGCAGGATAATTTCTTCAAACAGGATGAGTCTTTTTCTGTTTACTGGTGAAAGGAAGCTCTTTCTATATGAAGTCTTATAGTAACTTCATACTACAGAAACATTTGTCAAATTGTGTCTTCTTTGATACACACAATCAAACTAAATGTCCCTATTTGCCCATGTATGATTATTTACATAGAATATTCTAAAGAGTCTATAAAAAATAGTAGAATTAATGTGTACTTAGCAAGGTTCCACCACATTAGGCTAATATACAAGCAACTATAATTTTGGGGTTTATCCAAGAAATACAAAATAGGTTTACCTTTTCTTTTTGAGACAGGGTCTCGCTTTGTAGTTCAGGCTGGCCCTGAGCTTACTATGTAGCCCAGGCAAGCCTCAAACTCAGCAATTCTCCTGCCTCTGCCTCCTGAGTGCTGGGTTGACAGGCATAAGACACCACACCTGGCAGGTTCACGACTTTTGTATGTAATTATCTGTGTGCAGTCCTGTGTTGTTTTAAAATGTTACTATAATACATAAATTAAATCTATTCTATTATGAACTCATCTACCTTAACCAAATCAACAAGGCCTAGTGATTTTATCTTTTCATTCACTTCTCTTCATACCCTGTAGGCAATCACTTATTTTCCTAGTAAATTCATTATTCAAGTAACTATCTTAAAAACTATAGTTTATTAGTTACTAGCTATACTGTAACTAAAGTGATAATTTATCTCAAAGATACAAGTCTCATGTTATCATAAAAATAAATTCATAGGTTGTCTAAAATTAACATAGAATAAAAGGTTCTTAATGATCTCATGTACTACTGAAAAACTAATCTTTCAATGCTCTTCTCCTACCCTACATACCACCTAAATTAACTTTAAAAAAAAATCTTAAAATATAGCACTTCTGTTACTTTGAGTTTAATGTTTACAATGTCGCTGCTTCTTTCTGAAATACTTTTCTGTGTATCAAGTACCACTTAGCACTCCTTTCCAAAGTAGAAGATGATTAAAACAGAAAAAAGCAGTACAAGGAAGAAGGGAGGGAAAGAGGAAGGGAAAGAGGAAAAGGTCGAAGCATTTGGAAAGCTATCCAGGAGGTTTATGTAGCAGGTAATAAAAGCCTGAATCAAGACGCAATATTATACTAGAAACACATGATACAAATATAAAAGAAAAATACTAAGGTGAAATATAAGCAAGTATTTTGTAACTATGTTATACTAAAATCATGGATTGGTAAATACTGGTCATGTTCTAGATGAAATTTTCTGTATGTTCTAAAACCTGGTAAAATAAAATGATTCAAGAACTCAACATTAGGTAAAACAAAAGTATTCAAAGGATATTACACATTATTCCAAATAAATTAAGTTAGATTTTAGTAGTTTACACTGACAGTTTATTAACTTGTATCAGTGATTTTCAAACTGTGGCTTTTTGGACCACAGCATCACATGTGAACTTGTCTGAAAGGCAAATTCCTGAACTCCACAGTAGACCTTATGAATCAGAAACTCTAGGCACAGGGCCCAGAAATCTGTATTTTAAGAACCCTTCCAGGGCTGGAAATTTAGTCCAGTGGTTCTGGTCTCTGCCTAGCAAGCACAAGGTCCCTGGTTTAATCCCTGGTAACTACATACAATAATACTGGGCAAGGTGACTCATGCCCATCAGCAATCAATACCACATACCATAGTGCCAGGCATGGTGGCTCACACCTGTACTCCCATCACTCAGGAGGCAGAGGCAGGAGGATTGCTGAGTTCGAGGTTTGCCTGGGCTACATAGTGAGCTCAGGGCCAGCCTGAACTATGAAGTGAGATCCTGTCCCTCCCTCCTCCCCCCAAAAAAGAACCCTTCCATGTGATGGTCATTATGAGAGTTCAAATTTGAAAATCACAGGTTTAAAATATGGAAACAGGTGTAACCAGTAAAATATTATAATCACAACACAAACTACCAAAGAATGAATTTATAGAAAGATCAAGCCAACAGTAATTAGTAATTTACTGTTTGTCCTACTAAGTATTTTAATTCAATTTGAAAAAAAAAAGCAAATGCATAGAAATAATACAATCTCAAGGCTATGATAAACAGCATGATGATAAAGGCCACTGCTGCTGGTTAAATTTAATTATAAATCTGACTGGCTTGGAGCAACCTAGGGATTAGTTAAGTATATCTTTTGGGTGAGTCTGCATGGGTCATGGAGGTAGGCTCTTGGGTTCTAACATACTGCCTGCTCCCTCCCTTCTAGAACTGTCACTCCAAGGCTTCCTGGCCATTATAAATTAAGCAACTCAGCTACACTATGGTCTGAATCCTCTGAAACTGTAAGCCAAATCAAAACTTCTTCCTCAAAGTTGTAGGTGTCAGGCACACTGTCCAGGAGTGAGAAAGCTAACTAATACAGAAATTTGATATCAAAGAATTTGTCATTGCTGTGACTGTACCTGACCCTGTAGCTCAGAGGTCTTTGAAATGCTTTATAGGAGTTTTGAAAGATTTTAAGAGATGGGTTACAGAAATCCTTGAATTCTGTACACAGAACTTGTTGAATATTAAATGTCTCAGAATATTATAATGCTAATAGAAACACAGAAATAAAGTCAGACTCAAAGGGAACAAAGACTCCATTTGGAATTAGACTAGAGGGCATGTATATTACACTTTGGCAAAAACAAATTTCTCCACACTTCACTTGTATCTTAACATTTCTTGAGGGATGCTAAGTTTAAAGATAGTAGACTGATGTGGTAGAGGCAATTTTAAGGCAATCCAAAGGCCAATACATATATGAGAAAATATTTAACATCTTTAACTATAGAGAAATGCAAATCAAAACTACATTGACATTGTTTTTCTATAAGTCAGAATAACTATCATCAGGACTACAAAAACCAATAGTGACAGAGATGCAAGGAAAAAAAGAAATCTTCTACCTTGTTGGTGGAAATGTAAAACAGTATAACTCACTGTTGAAATCAGTATGGAGAGTCCTCAGTCCAAGCAACCAACCTACCAACCAACCAACCAATCAGCAAACAAAACAAAACAACATAAAACAGTACAAAACAGGGCTGGAGATTTGGCTCAGTGGTTCTGGCGTCTGCCTCACAAGCGCAAGGTCCTGAGTTCGATCCCCAGTAACTACATACAATGTTGGGCATGGTGACTCATGCCCACCAGCAATCAATACCACATACCACAGTGCCGGGCATGGTGGCTCACGCCTTCAGGCACTCTGGAGGCAGAGACAGGAGGACTGCTGAATTCAAGGCTTGCCTGGGCTACATAGTAAGCTCAGGGCCAGCCTGAAATATAAAAGGAAGACCCTGTCTCAAAAAAACAAAAACAGGGTCGGAGGGTTAGCTCAGTGGTTCCGGTGCCTGCCTCTCAAGCGCAAGGTCCTGAGTTTGATCTCCGGTAACCACATACAATGCTGGGCATGGAGACTCATGCCCACCAGCAATCAATACCACATACCACAGTGCCGAGCGTGGTGGCTCACACCTGTAATCCCAGCACTTGGGAGGCAGAGACAGGAGGATTGCTGAGTTCCAGGCTTGCCTGGGCTACATAGTGAGCTCAGGGCCAGCTTGAACTACAAAAGCGAGACCTTGTCTCAAAAAAAAAAAAAAAAAGAACACAAAATAAAACAGAAATTCCATTTGATCCAGTTATTCTATTTAAGGGTATATTTGAAAAAGAATTAAAATTAGCATATTACTGATATATGCATGTTTGTATTTAAAGTGGCAGAATTATAATTATTCAAATAAAAATTTAAAATTCATTAAATTAGTGAACATTGGATTGTGAACAGAGAAAAACTAAAAAGAAAAGCAACAGCTTAAACTTACTGGGTTATCGGTGGAATCATCAGCCAACTGCAAACCAAAATAGTCTCTCTCAGTCAAATCAAGATGCTTGAAGACTATATCCAACAGAACTTGCCCCTGATCATGTTTCTGGAAAAAAAATGTAATCAATCTTAATAAGCTTATGTACTTTATACTTTTTAATCTGTTCAACTTTGTCTTCTTTTAATATGGTATCTGTATTTATACCTATGACTTGAAAATAAGGACTTCACATATTCTTTTAAACAAACTTTAAAAGAATATAATACATAGGAAGACACTAAGAAATCTTTGAAAATGTCTCCTGCTTTTAAGCTATCATATTTTTTGTTATTTCATATTGCTGTCATTACCTTATATATTTATCTATATCACTTTTTATGCATTTTATTCTTACATTTAAACTACAACTGGCAAATGACATATTAGATACAGTTATGTATAAAATAATGCCAAAAAACAAAAACAGGATAAAATTATTTGGAGCAAATTTGAGAAAGGTCTATTATTGTCTATAAAAGAGGGACTGGAGATCTAGCCCAGTGGTGTTGCATTTGCCTTCCAACTGCAAAATCCTGAGTTCAATCCCCAGTAAAGGGGGGGCACACCTCAAAGATCTTTAGAAAAATATCTAACTTTAACCTTTCACTAATTCTATACATAGTGAAGACATTAATTATCCCGTTTTAGGAAGAATTCCAAGTTCTATAGCTACTAAATTACTGTACAAAAGACATACATTATTCCCTCCAAAAAGAAAAACTATTGCATAAAAATACAGAGAGATGATCAACATGTTCAGTAATAAAAGAAATGAAACTGGGAAATTAAGGTAACATCCCATGCATAAATAACAATGCAGAAAAGAATCCAATTGGCCCGGAGCCGCACATAGAGGACTCAGGTACAGACCCTGGGCGCCATTCCGGCGTGGAGGACTGAGGCCTGCCAACTGCCCTCGCTCCACCCCAGAGCCACGCGGAGAGAACTCAGGTACAGACCCTTGGTGCCATTCCAGGTGTGGAGGACTGAGGCCTGCCGACCGGCTCCCACTCCACCCCAGAGCCACATGGAAAGAACTGAGGTATAGACCCCAGGTGCCATTCCCAGCACAGAGGACTGAGGCCTGCCGACTGGTCCCCACTCTACCCCAGAGCCATGAGGAAAGGACTCAGGTACACAGCCGGGGCGCAATTCCTGGTGTGGAGGACTGAGGCCTGCGACTGCCCCCAATCCACCCTGGAGCCGCACAGAGAGGACTGAGGTACAGACCCCAGGCACCATTCCATGCGCAGAGGACTGAGGCCTGCCAACTGCCCCGGCTCCACCCTGGAGCCATGTGGAGGACTGAGGCCTGCCTACCACCCCTGGTCCACCCCGGAGGCACGCGGAGAGGACTCAGATACAGACCCCAGGCACCATTCCAGGTGTGGAGGACTGAGGCCTGCCGACCGGCCACGACTCCATCCCGGAGCCGCGTGGAGAGGACTCAGGTACAGACCCCCAGCGCAATTCCCAGCTCGGAGGTCTGAGGCCTGCCGGCTGGGCACCCCTCCACCCCACACCCTGGAACTGTGTTGTGAGGATCCAGGCCCAAGAGGAGCCGGAGCCATTTCCTGTGTCCCTCCACAACAGAACTGCTGAGAAACCAGGCAAGATTAAAAAAAAAAAAAAAAGGGAATCTAGCTTCTATTTTGCCATCTACTCCTAGATCCTTCTATTCACTTTTTGTCCCCACACCCTCTCCTATCTTCCTATCAGAAGCAGTACCCAGAAGTAAAAAACTCTTAGGCTGCCCTATTTCTTCTGTACTACTATGAGAAGGTGTGCAAAGTCTCCAAAGGTCTTACAGCATATAGTTGGTACTGTTTTATATACACCCTTTTATCCTCTGTTACCCACTGGCATATATGAGGTTCTAGAGTATAGGTGATCTTCATAATTCTGCTAACCCTATTTCATTCTCCTCCTATCTCCCTACCACCCTGATTCCCCAGTGACCTTTTATCCCCAAAAGGTTCTGGGGGTACATTTACGATCTATATGTTGTATACATATTGCTGATCAATTCTAAATTTTGGCATATGGACATAGAGGTAACTCATGAGCTCAAAGTCTTCAGAATAGAAATTAACAAAACTTTTCATTTTATTTACTGTGTTTAATTTGGATATTGGCACTGATTGTATTATGGTAACAAAGATGATGTGATTATTCTGTTCAAATACCTCCCATGTTGTGTCAGAACTGAGAAATCTCAAGGGTCATTACAGATTCGAGGAGGACACCCCAGGAAGGTGCCACTTCCAAAGGGCCCCAGATAATAGAAAGAAGGAGACCTACAA
>PVIC010009836.1:0-44740 GCA_004025085.1 Thryonomys swinderianus
GACGGCTGTGGCATCGCCTGTGCCATCGTCACCTGGTTTCTGGTCCTTTACGCGGAGTTTGTGGTCCTGTTTGTTATGCTGATTCCATCCCGAGACTACGTGTACAGCGTCATCAACGGCATCGTGTTCAACCTGCTGGCCTTCCTGGCCCTGGCTTCGCACTGCCGGGCGATGCTCACGGACCCCGTGAGTATGTCTGGGCTCGTTCCCACCGGCCTGCTCTCTGCTCCTCTGGCCCCGCGTGGCCGCAGCTCGCATCCCCCCACCCCGAGATGTGGAGAGCGGGCCGGGGCCGCAGGGACATGGCACGCCGTGGTCTCGGCACAGCCTGGCCTGTGTGCTGATGCTGGCCGGTGGGTGGGAAGGTACAGTCTGTCACCTCAGGACGGGGCCCGTGCAGACGATGCGCTGGGGTTTCAGGACGGTGAAGACAGCACCGGGACCAGCGGGTGACACAGGGGCCGCCACAGCCCTGGGCCCACCCGGATGAAGCCCGGCCTTCGCCTGGGCAGGGTTCCGCTCTTCCTGCGAAGCTGGCCTGGCCCGTTTCAGGCGGCAGTGGAGCCTCGTGAGGGGGCCAGCACGGCAGCCTGCTAAGTGACTTAGCTAAATCTGCCAGGCTGTGCAGGTGGTGTCGGGAATGTGCCCTGGGCCGCAGGTCCTCCCCTTGTCGGGTATCTGTCTGCGAGCAGCGGGATCCCTGTCGCTGAAGATTGCTGCGGCCTCACTGTTCACTGTGTGGTGAGGGTTGAATTAGGAAATGGAGGCTCCGCGGATGCCACGGGCCCTGGATGCACTTCTCTGAGCCCCGGGAGAGACAGTTCCCTCGGCAAAGAGCTCATTTCCTGCTGGCTCAGGTGGTGGACTGCGGCTCGCCCCGGGGAGGCAGCCTGTGGGCTCTGTGTGTGTCCACGACAGGCCCAGACGGTGCCTCCTGCCACACGGTGTGCCCGGGCAGGCCGGCACAGGCTCACTGAGCAGTGCCAGCGGAGGAAGTGAGATGAGTGGGCGTGGTCGAAAGGCCCGGCCCCTGGGCCTGGGGAGGCTCCTGCAGCCTCGACTCGGCCATCCTGGCGGCGCGTGGCTGTGTGAGAGGTTTTGGTGACGCTGGCTCCGTGAGGCCTGTTGCGTGAACGACGCGTCTGCTCAGCCCCATGTGCTCTGTGCCCTCACGGTGCTCTCTGAGCACGAGCGTGGTTGCCAGTGGAGGGACAGGGAAGCGGACTCTGCTGTTCCAGGTGGCTTGGCAGAGCTGATGCCCAGGCTGGGGCTCTCAGAGCCCTGGTGGCTGGGGTGGGCAGGAGACGCAGGTGACAGATAGCACTCCACGCAGAGAGGCAGCGGTGTGGAGAGCGGCCCCTTGGTCTCCTCCGGCCCCTGATGAGTCCAGACAGAAGAGAGATGAGCTGGGACTGGCCCGGTGCCGGGACCCCACCTGCTGCAGGGTGGCCCCCCGAACAGTGGCCACGGGAGAGCGAGGCGACACATCCTGCCCCCAGGAGGGGATCAGGCAGTGAAGACGGGGCCGAGGCAGTTTCAGAAGCCAGTGAGCACTTCAGGGCAGCAGCACAGGTGACGGGTGACGCAGGAGCGGCTCTGAAGCGGGAGAAGGCCTCTCTGTGGACAGCGCCACTTGAGCAGACCTCAGCGACCCGCAGCCACCGCTGGGGAGCGAAGGCCCATGGCAGACCTGCCCGGCAGAGGAGAGCGGGTCAGGGCCGGACCAGAGGAGCAGTGTGGCGAGGAGGAGGAACGGGCCAAGCCGGGTCACCCGCACACTGTGCGCCGGCGAGGGAGGCGGTGAGCCGGGGCTGGAGAGGCGGCGGAGGCCTCGTGCGCCCGGGCTTTATTCTGAGTGGTGGGAAGCCAGCTGCAGGGCGGGCGGGAGCCCTGCTCGCGCAGAGGCCGGCGGGGGCAGACGGAGCGGCAGCTCAGGGCTTGCGGTGCGCGGCAGGTGAGGCAGCACAGCCCTCCCGGAGCCGCGAGGCCGGAGAGGAGCGGTGGGGTCTGCAGTGCGTCCTAAGCCCCCTCTTCCCGCCTGGCTGCGCCGTGGGACCCGCGGAGAGCTCATGCCCCGGTTGTCTGCAGGCAGGGCCCGGGACTGAGAGGACTGGAGGCCCCAAGCCTCCCTCCTCGGCTGCTGGGGGCGGGGCCGAACAGAGCCAGCCCGCCATGAGCGCGCTTCATGGGCCGAGGCAGGGGCAGCGGGGTAGCTGTGGCCTGGTTTAGCAGAAGGCCAGGAAGGGGGCTTGAGGGAGAAATCGAGGCTTCTGCCCCTGCCCAGCCCTTCTCTGGTGCAAGCAGAGATCCTGGGCAGCGTCGGAGCCACGTGTTGGCTAGGACATGGCCCTGCAGAAGGCTGGCAGGGAGGAGAGCTGGGGCTCCACCTTGGGCACCTGTTGCCCTGCCCTGGGCTCCTCCAGCACGGCGTAGCTGCCTGCGGCCTCTCCTGGAGCCGGGCTCGCCATGCAGTGGGAGGCGGGGCGTTCACGTGCTGCCCCTGCCAGTGTGCACTGGGTTCAGGCCTGAGCGGGTGAGAACCACCGCGGACACCCCAGACCTCGGTCCGCTTCTCACGGGCGCGTTCTGCTGTCCGGGGAGAACAAGACCGAAAATGAGGCTCTGCCGGAGCACGTGCTGCAGGCTCGCTCCAGCCGGACCCGAAGACCCCGGTGCCCGCAGCCTCCCTGCCAGTGTCTGGTTGTGAGGGGCGGAGCTGGGCACCTGGGCCTCCAGGGAGCTCGAAGGCGGCGACCACGAGGCTCAAGGGCTTCCACGATGGGATCACAATGCTTCGGTGACGGGGATCCATAGCGCCCTTGACTATAGTACGGTCTTAAACACAGCACTGCCAAAAAAAGGAGTGGTCGCCCCCAAATGTTACCCGACCATGTTCAGCTTTTAACATTTTCATCCCAAATACAGCATCAGAACAACTGTGGCCAGTACAGTTCTCTGGGCCATGCAACTGGCATTTACTCCAGGGCACGGAACCTAGGTCCACACAGAGCTCGGGCAGAAAGAAGCAGAGTCATGTGACTGGCCCATGTGTGAGCCACCCTCCGGGAGACGCGGTACCCTGAGAATGAGAAGAGGACGGGCCTGCGACGGGCAAGGAAGGCTGGCGACCTCCTTTGGGCATGCGCTCCGTGGTGCTGCACGAACTTGGTGTCAGGGTGCCCTCCCGGCACCCACCTAGGAGTGTCTCGAGGCCGAGTGGCCCTCACCCTAAGAAGTGGCCCCTGGAGACAGCCTGGCCTCAGAAACCTCATCTTGGAGCCTTCTCTCCCTCCCGCTGTCGGCTTCTCTGCCTCTTCTGCCCCTGTTTGGAGCGTTCGAAGGTTCCGAGCTCACTATGTAGCCCTGCAAGCCCTGAACTCAGCAATCCTCCTGCCTCAGCCTCCCGAGTGCTGGGATGACAGGCGTGAGCCACCTGTGTGCTCACACCCGGCACTGTGGTGTGTGGTGCTGATGCTGGTGGGCGTGAGTCTCCACGCCCAGCATTGTATGTGGTCACCAGGATCGAACTCAGGACCTTGTGCTTGTTAGGCAGGCGCCGGAACCACTGAGCTAAATCTTCAGCCCATGGATTGAATTCTTTTAAGCTCATTAATTAGTTCAAATCTGAGATTGAGAAAATGAGGAGTATAAGCCCGGTCCAGGGAACCGCGTGGCATGGAGGAGCCCCCTGCAGTAGGCAGCCCGGTGCTGGTGCCAGAGGAGAGGGCTTGCCAGGAGGTGCAGGCACCGCCAACAGCCGAGTGCTGCGCCCTCTCACACCAGGCTGCGCACACAGCTGCCTGAACAGCCTGGAGACGCCCCTGGGAGGCTCCGGAGGAGCGCAGTGGCCGAGCCGGGTCCTGGCCGCTGCTGTCGGCGGAGGAGACAAGCGCCTGTGCCCCGGACACGACGACCGGGGCCGTGTGATGGGAACACCTACGCAGGCCCAGGCTGCGCACGCGGACTTCTTCCTGCTGGTGAACCTGGGCCGGAGGTTACGCCAGGCCCACGTTCGAGTCTCGGGCGACTTGGTCTCCGTGCTCCTGTCTCACTGCTCAGCGGGCCTCTGCCAGCAGCGGCACCCCGTGCCCAGCACACGCCTCTTCCTTCCGTTTGATCTTTTAGTCCCTCTTCCTGCCTTCCGTGGTGCCCTTTTCACACTAAGTCTCAGACTGTCGCTGAGACAGGCGCCACCGCCCAAGGCCTGCGTGGGCCTTCGTGTCGTGTGGGCGTCGCGGCGGTCAAGCGGACAGTGGCGTGGGGCGGTGGACGTAGGCGCCTTTTCCGCTCACTCAGTAGAGACTGGCCGGTGCATCTGGCTGCTGCGGTGGCTGCGCCTCCGGACGCGAGGCCTGGGTCAGGGCCTGTCCTTGCAGCTGACCGGCCGTGCTGTCTCGGGAAGGCGCTGACTGCTCTGCTTCAGTCGCCTCTAAAATGAGGGCTCACCAGTCTCCACCGCACGGCTCCCTGTCAGAAGGGACGACAGGACATGGTTTGGTCAGAGTGCCTGGCGCTAAGCCTGCAAGGAGAGCCTCTGTGTCACTGTTAGCTGTGCGGGCTCACTGCGTGCAGGCTCTGTGCGCGCCAGGCAGCTTACTGGCTGCAAGTTGGAAGAGCTTGCCGAGGCCCAGGGCTCGCAGCCATGGAGCAGAGCCCATTAGACCAGGTGCGTTGAGACCCAAACACGTGCTGTGGGGCCCTCGCCTGGGCTGCCAGGGTAGGTGGAAAGGGTGGCCAGTGGGCTTAGCAATGGCGGCGAGAGCCGGGCATGGTGGCTCATGCCTGTCACCCCAGCACTCGGGAGGTAGAGGCAGGAGGATTGCTGAGTTCCAGGCTCGCCTGGGCACCATAGTGAGCTCAGGGCCAGCCTGAACTACAAAGAGAGACCCTGTCTCAAAAAAAAAAAAAAAAATTAAAAAAGAAAAGAAATGGCGGGGAGGTGAGGAGGCTGGGGCCAACCCTGGCCCTGAGGTGGAAGGGAAGCTGGAGGAGCAGGGAACAGGAGGGAGGCAGCTCTGGGCCCTGCACACCCGCCCGGAGCTCACACTCTGCCCACAGTCCCGAGGACAGGGCCGGGGTCACAGACAGGATACATGTTCACGTTTAGTGTTGGATGTGTGCCGGGGGGGCTGGACGCGGGAGGGCCAGGACTCTGCGGGTCGGGCAGGGGCTCAGGGGCCAGAGCGGCTGATCAGGAAAAGCTGACGTGGCTTCCGGGTCTCCTCCTTGGCTGGCGGGGTAGACACACGCGCCAAGGGCCGGGGAAGAGGGGGCGAGCCCGGCCAGCCTCTGTGGCCGCCAGGCGCGCAGCCTGGGTGGAGCTTGGGTGGCAGGGCCTCGCTCGGAGGCAGGGCCCTCTCACCGTCGCGTGTGTCACTGCCCAGCTGCCCTGCAGCTTCCTCGTCCCGGGCGCCCTCATATCTGCCGGCGGTGGACAGCCACGCACTTACACTCGCTCACTGTGTGCTTCTCCAGTGCTCTCGAGGGCTCGAGGGTGCCATGCTGGCAGCACTGCCCCTCTGTAGACAGCCTGCCCCTCCCGTCCTGTTCTCCCCACAGCTCAGTGTGCCCTCCTGTGCCGTGGGTGACCTGAGGGTCTGCGGTTTAAATCGCCCACATAGCCAGGGGCCGCGAGCCTCTTCCTGAGCCCTGTTGTCACTGCCTGGCCCCACCCACCACCTCGAGGCCTGGCACTGAATCCGCAGCGAGGGCCTGCCCTGCTGACTCACCCGGATGTGCCTGCTGTCCTGTCCCCTACAGCTCCGCCTGGGACACGTGTCCCCATGCTCAGGCCACCCTGCAGCACCTGTCTCTTCTCACTTGCTGTACAGGGAGGGGCCCAGGCCGCACAGACACAAGGCAGATTCCACCCTGGCCTGTATCCTCAGCCCTTTCTGCTGTACTGTTGGAGTGGAGGCAGGTTGAATGGAGTCTGGCCTGCACTTGACAGCCCCCGCCTCAGCCTCCCAGTAGCTGAGCTCACAGGGGCCACCGTGGCTGCTTTGGGCTCAAGCTTTCATTTCTGAAAACTTAGTGCCAGGGATGTAGCTCAGTAGCACCACAACTGTTGGCCAAGCACAAGGTCCTGAGTTCGATCCCCGGTACTGAAAAAAAAGAAACGGAAATTGTAAAACCCCGGATGTCACTGACACCCCCATGTGTCCCGCAGTGACCTCCCCTGCTCAGCAGCTTTGCAGCGTACAGTTGCTTTGGTAGATCGCTGCCCGCCTGAGGGCCCCTGAGTCCCCAGCAGTGAGCGCGGGCGACCCCCAGGACCCTCCTCCCGGCGGCCTGCATCCTTTCCCGCTGGCTCCACGCAAAGTGCAGGCAGCCAGAACCTGAGTAGCTGCCTGGCCAGACAGCAGGGCGGCCGTGCGAGGCCCCACTCCGGTGCCCGAGCGAGTGTTTACCGGGATCACAGCTGACCGTCCTGTGTCATAACCGTGACCCACGGGGAGAAGAAAAATCAAGCAAAATGGTTCCCTCGGTTCCCTCGCATTCCGCTCCTCAGCACGTCCTAGTGACACAGCGGGTCTGGGCAGCCCCTCACCACGCGGGACCCGCCTGGCGCGGAGCTCAGAGTCGGGGTCAGCTCGTTCCTGGGAGGCTGCCATGGGCAAGAGTGGGCTGGGAGAAGGCAGAGCCGAAAACAGCCGCCGCCGCGTGGAGCTGCGCCGCAGGCCGTGGGCCACCTCGGCCCTCCGCGTCCCGCGTCTGTCCTTCCGCCCGGTGAGCGGCCTCCGTGAGCTGCCCTGCGCTGACAGGCGCCAGCCCCGTGCTGACCGCCCTCTCCTGCAGGGGGCGGTGCCCAAGGGGAACGCCACGAAGGAGTTCATCGAGAGCCTGCAGCTGAAGCCCGGGCAGGTGGTGTACAAGTGCCCCAAGTGCTGCAGCATCAAGCCCGAGCGCGCGCACCACTGCAGGTACGGCCGCCCCGCCCCCACCCCCGCGCGTGCGCAGGCGCCCTGGCGCTCCCCGCGCTTCCCCGCGCGCTTGGTTGCGCACTCGGTTGCGCACTCAGGTTCCTTTGTGAACCGGGCACGGTGACCCCTACCTGTGATCCCAGCACCGGGGGCCGAGGCAGGATTGCCATGAGTGTGAAGTCACCTGAGCTAGAGTGAGGTCGAGCCCAGCTGACTGCACGGCGTGACCGTCGCAACCAAAAACTGGGGCCGGAGGTTTAGCTCAGTGGTTCCAGCGCCTGCCCGGCAAATGCAGGGTTTCTGGTTCATCCAGTACCTGCGTAACAATGCCGTGCCCACCAGCAGTCGGTACCACACGCCACACGCAGAGAAGGCAGAGGCGGGAGGATGGCTGAGTTCGAGGCTTGCCTGGGCTACATCGAGAGCTCCGGGCCAGCCTGAACTACACAGCCAGACCCTGTCTCGCTGAGGGCCTGTCACCGAGTCCAGCTGAGAGCCCTCCCAGAAGGGCAGAGCTGAGGGGCCGGCCACCCCGGGCACAGGAGGCCGTACCCTCCTGGTCGTGCTTTTAAATTGTGCCTGGGAACGCGTGCTGTGCCTCCACGGCTGTCCAGCTGCGCCTGGCAGGACGCACCGCGGGCCCTGCCGCCCAGGGCTGGGCCAGCCGCTCGTTCCCCCGCGAGGTCCTCTGTGGGCTCTTCCAGCGTCTGCAAGCGGTGCATCCGCAAAATGGACCACCACTGTCCGTGGGTCAACAACTGCGTCGGCGAGAACAACCAGAAGTACTTCGTCCTGTTTACAGTGAGTCCCCGCCCTGCGGGGTGCCCCTCCCGGTGCCGCCCGCCTGCCCTGGAGCACGGAGGCCGGCCCAGCAGCCCCCGGGGGGCCCTCAGACCCCAGCCACAGGCAGGGAAGGCGTGCCCGTGGTCCGGGGCCCCGCCGGCCCGAGCCCAGGTCCCCCCCTCTCTTGCAGATGTACATAGCCCTCATCTCCCTGCACGCCCTCATCATGGTGGGATTCCACTTCCTGCACTGCTTCGAAGAAGACTGGACGAGTGAGTACGGGCGCCTTGCTGCGGGAGCGTGCCCACCGGGCGGGGCTGGGCTGTGTCACCTCTTGGTGCCAGGGCCACCCTCCTCCCATCAGATCTCCTGCAAGGCTATGGACTGGACAGGGCAGGACTGGCAGAGTCCCGCGGCTTCCTGCACGCCAAAGAGCAGCCCCTTACTGGCAGGCGGACAGGTAACGCGCGAGCAGTCCCGGCAGGCTCGCCAGGGGCCGTGCGGGAGAGCTTTGCTCTTCTGGAGCGACGCTCTTTCTTTCCTGCAGTCCTAGGGCTCGAACCCAGAGCCTTACATCTGTTACCCAAGAGCCCTCCACGCGCCGGACCCTAGCCGGACAGGGCACTTCCATCGAAGGTCACATCTGTTTTTAACATCCTCCCTCACTTCTTGTGCAGTGTTTTTCAAACTGCTTCTGTCCATAATCACCATTTTACATGACCGTAGACCAGTTCTTCCCGCTTTGGGCGGGCCCCACTCGCATGTGCAGATGCCAAGGAAGGAAGTCCAGCCCGAGGACTCGCAGGCCCCAGGGGACTAGGTGCTGGGCCGGAGGGGGTCAGGCCCCCGCTGGGCGGGTCTCAGCTCAGTCTGTGAGGCCCATGAGGAAGGAGGCCGTGATGCTGCACCCATAAGCCCAGCCCTCTAGGGGCCGAGACGAGAGGGCTGCATGTTCAGGTCCCGTCGGGACAACTTCGTGACTCAGGGAGGCCCGTCTCCGAGAGGGCTGGGTTGTGCCCGGGTCCACCCCAGGGCCACCCACAGAAAAGTGCAGCATGCGCGTGGACCAGCCCCTGGGTGGGCAAGGTTACTCCATGGCAGACACAGACACTACCAATGAATAGAAGTAAAAAGCCCCTGCGAGGCCCTGCACCCCTGCCGGGCTCCCTGCAGTCCCCAGCTTTGGGGCTCCCGGCCCAGGCTTGGCAGAAGCCGTGGCGGGCAAGTGAGGACTGCAGATCTTGCCAGTCTGCACAGCTGAGGTCTCCAGCGGCCTGGACCACCTGGGGCCTGAGGGGTGTCTGCCTGGGGCGCCAGGGGAGTCAGGTCATCGCAGACCCGCCCTCAGCACGTGCCAGCAGAGGGCAGTGAAGAGACAGTGCTGTGGACCTGTTCCCGCCTCAGCGTGCTCACAGGACAGGGGAGTGCGTCCCACTTTGCCAGAACACCCAGAAGCAGGTGGGCCCCCGGCGTCCCACTGAGAGAGCCTGCCGTTCAGGCCTGGGTCCACAGCAGGGTGCTCGGCCATCCGGCCGGCTTCAGGGGCTGGGGACACATCCCCGGGACAGGGCCCCTGGGGTGCAGTTGCTGTCACCGCTGCTTGGCCCTGGCCCAGCTGTTGTGCTGCCAGAGCTTGTGTAGAGGGTGAGGGTGCTCGCCAGGGAGGTGGGGCCTGCTCGGGCAGCCGCCCTCCAGATGTCGCCCCTGTGTGCCTGTGACAGGCCAGACTGAGCGGACAGGGGAGAAGCCAGATCCCAGGAGCTGTCTCCTGCCAGGCTCAGCTGTTGCCATGAGCAAGACTGTCCCCAGAGCTTGGGGACAGCGGGACAGACAGATCCTGAGCAAGGCAACATGCAGGGACGTTGTCCCCAGGGCCGCCCACTCTTGTCCATCAGGCTGGTAGGCAGACCTCGCCCTGCCTGGCAGAGCCTCAGGGGAGAGAGGGAGGAACCGGGAGCCTGGAGGCCGAGCACTGTGGATGAGACCGCCCTGTTCACAGCCAGGCCTCCCCACACTCGACCCCGACTCCCCTGCCCTCCGCTGTGCCTGCGGGGCAGGGAGCCGCCTCCGACCCGGGCGCTGCTGGCCCTGAGGAGCAGGCCTGAGCAGGCGGGAAGTCCCGCTCTTGACACCACCCACCGCCTCCCGCAGCTCCTGGCCTCTGGAGGGAGCCGGTTCCCCACACAGGTTTTGTTCAGATGAAAGAGTCCTCAGAGCAAACTGCACTTCTGCCTAGACAGGACTGCTCGACAGTGCAGTCAGTGGCCTCTGGAACCCGTGTCCTCGGTCGGGCGGGCAGGCTGCTGACACCACCCGCTGGGGCCGGGTGCCTCGGCCAGCTCCCCTCTGGGGCCATGGTGCCGGTGGCGCTGGGGTCCCTGCAGGGGGAGCCGGCCGCGCCACAGGCAGGCTGCGCCCAGACTGCCCTTGCCGTCCTGGACCTGGGGCCCCTCGTTGGAAGCACAGTGCCCGAGAGCCTGCCAGGCCAGGCCAGCCGTGCTGCCCTGCACTGGCTGCCCTGGGCCTTCGCCTGGCCTGGGGGACAGCAGCCCAGCCACGGCCCTCTCTTCCAGAGTGCAGCTCCTTCTCCCCACCCACCACGGTGATCCTCCTCATCCTGCTGTGCTTCGAGGCGCTGCTCTTCCTCATCTTCACGTCAGTGATGTTCGGGACGCAGGTGCACTCCATCTGCACGGATGAGACGGTAGGTGGCGCGCGGGGAGGCGCTCACCGGCAGCAGGGCAGCGACCGGGAGACGTCCCACGCCCGTGAGCCCTGCAGCCCCTGCTCCCGCGCACGCGTCTGGAGGCCACGGGTGTGCGGAAGGGGTCCTGGCCCAGCGGGGACAGGCAGAGCCCCAAGGCAGCGAGGTCCCCACCTTCCCCACCTTTGTCCCCAGTGCCAGGCCCTGGGCCTCCTGCGGTGGCCAGGACACCACAGGAGCTAGAAGGTGGCCTGTCGGCCCAGCCTGGCCTTGGGGCCCAGGTAGAGCGGCAGCTCTTGGCCTGCGTGGGAGGAACAGGCCGTGGGCTCCGAGTCCAGCTCCAGACAGGCTCGGAGGCTCACAGGGAGACAGAGCCCACCCGCGTGGCACAGGCAAGCTGAGAGCAGAGAAGAGGGCATCCTGCTGGCCATGCCAAGACGCCAGTGTGACACTGGGGGCTCAGTGGTTTGAGACGCACTGCTCTTCCTGCGTGGGAAGTGGCACCGCCCCCAAGGGTGTGCACACCGGCCATGGCAGCAGCCGGAAGTGACCTGCGAGCCGGGACGGGCAGCCCCTGCCCACTTCAGGACTTGAGGCAGCCCTCCCTGAGCAGGAGCAGGGAGGAGCAGGCCGCGTCTGCCCTGGAGTTGCCCTGCCCAGGCCCCCAGGTTGGGGAAAGCCTCAAACCCAGCCCTGCCCACCTCACTGCCCACAGCACAGCAGATGGTGCCCAGGCTGGGCTGCCGCCTCTCTGCACAGGGAACCTGTGCCCAGCCCCGCCCGGCCTGGCCGCTGTGAAGGAGACTCCGCAGCAGCTGTGCCCCTCACGCACTAACCCTCGCTGCCCTCCCTGCGCCTTCTCCTTTTCTCCGGTGCCCTCCTTGCCCACTCGGGCTAGCAGTCCCAGACCGACCACTTGATCTCTTGCTTTTGTTCTTTCTCTGCCTTCCTTTTTTTTTTTTGTCTGCAAAGTGGTCACAGTGGCATCAGCTCCCCTGAGTCCGCCCCAGAGGCACAGCGGCGCCCCAGATGGCCGCAAGAGCAGAGTCCAGCCCTTCCAAGGCGTCCTCGCCTGCCCAGGACCCGGGGCACCCTGGCCGCCCTGCCTGGCACTGCGGAGGGACAGTGGCTTAGGGGCCTGCTGATGGCCCCTTTCCTTCCTCCGGGACAGACTTGTCCGTGTGCGCCCCGGAGAAGTGACACTTCTGAGGCAGAGCGGACGTGTGCGGAGGTGCCGTGAAAGGGGAGCAGCTGCTCCGGCCGTGGAGTGCGTGACTGAAAGTGTGATTGTTCTTGTTTTCAGGGAATAGAACAGTTGAAAAAGGAAGAGAGAAGATGGGCTAAAAAAACAAAATGGATGAACATGAAAGCCGTTTTCGGCCACCCCTTCTCTCTGGGCTGGGCCAGCCCCTTTGCCACGCCAGACCAAGGCAAGGCCGACCCGTACCAGTACGTGGTCTGAGGGCCCGCCCGGCACTGCCACCCAGACGCGGCCACACCCAGCACTTCTGCCCGACCTGTTCATGAATGTGTAGACCGAAAGCAAAACGACTACTCCTAGAACTTTTTTATGTCTCAAGTAAAATGGCCGAGCATTGCAGAGAAAAAAAAAAACTCCCCATGTTTTATTTTTTTAAAAATCATCCTTTTGATTTTCTGATGACTGAAGCTGCTCTTTTTTTCTTTTAAAATCGCCTCTCTGGCCTCTGGCTTCCTCTCTGCTGTCTGCTGGGCGTGACTAATGCCGGCTGGGCCCGCGCACTAACCAGAGACGTCCGACGCCGTGCGGATGGCGGGCGCCTGGGCCGTGCGGCCCGCGGAAGACAGGATCTGCGGATGCGCGGACTCGTCTGCTCACCCTCGAGATCGAGGCCGCCCCACCCTGTCGCGCCATCTGGGTGTCTTCCCCGTCAGCAGTCAGCCCTCCGCGGACTCGGTTACTCGGAAGCGTGGGAAGGACAGTTTTTCTAATTCAAAATGCCTTATACAATCGAGCGAGCGGCGCGGGCAGGAAGACGCGCCCCGCAGAGAGGCCCCGGTTCCCTTTGTCAGGCTCCCTCCGTCCTCGCCGCCCTCTCAACCCCTCTGGTGAGGCGTCCGCTGGGCGGGTTGTTTCCGTGGGGAACACGCAGCCCCCTCGGCTGCTTCCTGATGCTCACCGCCGCCCGCAGGTGCGCAGAGCTGCGTCTCGGCTCCGCGCAGCCTGAGCCAGGCCGCAGGCTGGGGGGGGGGGGGATGGCTCCGCAGGGATGGCCCAGCCCTGCCCCTCGGGGGCGTCATGGCCTAGGCCCCGCTGAAGGAGGAGCTCACGAGCAGGAGAGGGCCAGAGACGGGAGGGGAGGCCCGCTGGAACCCTGACCCTCAGTTCTCAACACTGATTTGGTTTCTAAGCAGTTGCCACGACCTCCCTGGTGAGCCTGGGCTCCGGTGGGGCGGGGCTGGCTCAGCCCCGCGGTTTCTCCGGAGGTGGCACAGCTGCCTCTTCACTTCAGCCAGTGCTTCCACATGGAAACGATGCAATAAAACTTTTCCAAACCTGCCCAATGTTGCCGTCTCTGTCCAGGCCGACCTGCAGGGGCCAGACTGCCCAGGGCCCTGAGGTCTGGCTCGGCTTCAGTGTTGTTTGGTTTCACTGCGCCTTGTCTTGCATGGGAGACTTTGAAGTTGTGTCTGAAAGACTTCGATCGCTCTGTGGCATGAGGGTCAGCAGAAGGCGTGAGTCTCGGGGGTGCGGCCCAGAGCAGACTTGGGCCAGAGACAGGTGTGGAGACCTTTACCCCGGTTCTGTACGAGGCTTTGAGGGGCTCCCCACTACGTCCATTGTGAGGGGAGAGAAGTTGCACCCCATGGGCCAGGCAGGGGACTCCGCCTCCCCTCTGCCGGGCCCCGAGCTCCGAGGCTGTGGGTTCTCGGGAGACGGTCCGCAGACTGAGTTTGCAGCCCTTGCTCTCCACATGCTTCTCCCCTAAGTTTCCTCTCTCGGGTCCAAAGGCAGCAGGCCCGAGGGCACCTCCACGGCACCCTTGGGTGGGGCCTCCCTCGGGACAGCACGGTGCGCGGTGTCCTGAGGGTGAGGGCGTCCGGAACACCCCGACAGCCGGGCCACCGTGTCCTCTCCACCCTCAGCGCAGCGGCTCCTTGCCGACTCAGAGACCTGCAAGTGTCCAGCGCAGAAGAGGCCTCAGCAGCCACTGTGACTCCCCGGTGTCTGGCTGGACGTCACAGCTCTCACGCCAGAGAAATGCTGCACCCACCCACAACAGGAAGCCCAGTGGGCCTGTCGCCACCGCCGCCCCCTGGTGGTCACTGCCTGGCCACACAGACCCAGAGCGGCCGGACGTCTCTGCACAGAGGCGGCCGGCCCGTGGGGAGGCGCAGGCAGCCAGCCTTGCCCATAAGCGGAATGCAAGGCAGCGGGCACAGCGTCCCGGTGGAGCCAGACTGAGCAGGGAGGGCCTGGGCGCCGGCTGGGTGGCATCCAGTGCGTGAGGTACTGTGAGTCGAGACGCGTGTGGCGGGTGTCCCTTGCCCCTGTCCAGAAGATCCCTTCCTGAGAGAGCAGGAGGGTCGCCAGCTGCTGCTTTTGGTCCTGATCAGAGCCTCCAGGTGGGGGAGGGGAACAGCTCGGGAGCTGAGCTGCGGCAAGTGCAGCCAGGTGGAGGCCGGGCCAGCTGCCTCTCACACGGCAGGCGAGAGCCGGAGGCCGCCCACCGGCTCGCGGGCCTGGGTTTCTCTTCAGAATGGCCTCGCACCGCCAGCTTGAAGGGGAGCCAGTCAGGAGCGGGTGGCCCGTGTTTCCACAGGCCTGGGCTGGGAACTGCACGGGCCACATCCCCAGCACCGGACTCACGCGGGAGAGACGCACTGGCCTCCTCTCCAAGCTGTGAACCGTCTGCGTCAGGCCGTCTCAACCGAGGGCACCTTCCCTGCAGAAGCAGCCGAGGAAGCAGCAGGAGATGAAGGGACCAGGCGGGAGTGGTGGCCAGGACCTGTCACCATGTGGCCACAGGGTCGTGTCCTGACCCCGGTTCCCATCTGTGGGCCCAGACCCTGGGCTGTCTCATGGGCCTTTCGAAGATGTGCCCAACTGAGTCACATCCAGAAGGCTGAGGCAGTAAGGCTGGTCGAGGCGGCAAGATCCCTGGAGCCGAGTCAGGGCCGGCTCGGGAGAAGGAGCAAGAAAGACAGAACCCACAGCAGAGCGGGAGGCGCAGCACAGCCTGGCCCTGTGCAAGGCCGGAGATGCTGACCCGCGAGGCGGCCTGGCGGCCTCGGCCGTCTCCAAACGTCCCCCTTTCGTGGTCATCCCGGAGTCACTGATGGGGAGAGGAGATGGCCGGCCCGGCCACGGGGCGGACGAGGACCCGGAGTCGTGTTTTTATGAGCTGCCTCTTGTTGGATGCAGCTCAGCAGCCACAGTCACTGTGCTTTTGATCACCGCTCATGGAGACCCTCAGGAGAAAGAGCTCCAGGGCTGCCGCCCAGCGTGGCCGGAACACGGGACACGTGTGACTGAGGGGAAGGGAAATCCTTCGAGGGAAGTTCACGGCAGGATGTCTCACTGTTGTAGATTTTAAAAGTTTAAACAACCACTCTGCTGTGACCACCTCTCAGAAACTCACCTTCCTCCACTTGTCCCTCCGGTGCCCTTTCTATTCCAGGGTCCACTCGGCATCATTCGTCATGCCAGCTCCAGTGGGTGGCCGTTCTTCAGTTTCTCCCTAGTTTTCATAACTTTGACCTTATTTTCAATAGAAGTGGAATTCACGAAACATGAGGTGAAGCCTGGACGCGCACGGTCCTGGCTCCTCTCACCTCCTGCGCCGGCGCCGCTTGTCAGGCTCCAGGACCGTTTCCTCAGAGCCCGAGCTGCGGCCGTGAGGGCGGCCGGCGTGTTCTGCAGAAAAGCCCGAGCTCGTGTGTCAGGTGTTTCCTCTTGACCCCAAAGGGGCGGTGCGCTCTGTCCGGGCGGCCCGCGCCTGGCGGCGCTGCGTTAAGCCCCGGGCACCACTCGCTGCGGTCTCTGGTGAGGTGATATCAGTATCTCCCCCCGTAGAGCTGCCGGTCGCCCTTGGCTCTGTGGGCGTCTAAAGAGAGGCCCTGACGCCTTTAACTTCCACTTTTGTACAAGAAACTTAAATCTGAGCTGGTGCGCACCTGTTTCTCTGTCTGCGTAACAAAGGGCTGTTCCAGGTACGAAGGGTCTTGTGGGGAGCAGAAAACTTGTAAGTAGCTGTACCAGACCTTCCCAAGGTGGACTTGAGCCGTGCGAATGAGCACACGCAGGCCCAGCGCACTTCGGGCCAGGCCATGTCCTTAATCCTTTGCGCCCCGTCTAGCCCCTCTTCCTGTGGCCTGGCGGCCAAGTCACAGCCACCCTGCAGAGCCAGGTGAGTGGGCAGCTGGGGGCCACACGGTGCCCCTGCATGACCAGCCCTGCACCGGCCCGTGCCGCCCGCTGCCCGCGCATGCGGCCTGCCCCCGCTCAAACGGCGTGTGCTATGCTGCACCCTGCTCCGCCCACCCCCTTGGCCTCCTGCTGGGCTCGCTGCCCCTGCCAGGAAGGAGCAACTGGCAAACCTAGGTCGCCACTGACCCAGCGTGCGTGACCCGGACCACACGTCACCAGGGCCTCGTCTGCGGGAGGAAGGCTGGTGGCGGGGGGCGGGGCCGCATGCTGTGAGCTCCCCGGCCCCACGCTGGACAGCCGTGCTGACCTCCCGGTTCTCCCCAGGGCATCGAGCGCCTGCAGCGCAAGGACCGGCCCCGGCGGCAGGCGTGCAGCTGGCAGCCGGTCAAGGAGACCTGCGGCGGGGACCTCTCCCCGAGCTGGTGCAGCCCCTTCTCCGCACGGCCGGAGATCCCCCCCGACAAGGGCCTGGTGCGGCAGGCGTCGCCGTCAGACGTGGACAGCACCAGCGGCGCGGGGGGCCTGGCGGAGCCCACGGACCAGGACCGCGTGCAGGTGATAGACGACTAGGTGGGCATGGGCGCTAACATGCCCGCGGCGCCTCTGCGTGTGGCTCCGTGCCGTCCTCCCGGGCTCACACTGACCTGCAGCCCGCCCTCCTCCAGCGAGGTGGGGACCGGGCCGCATGGCGGTGTGCTCACACCAGGGGCCCACGGGGTGCCCTCAGGCAGGAGACCCGGCTTCCAGGGTGCTGCCTTCCTGCACCAGCCCCTGCTGGAGGGCATGAGGGGCCAGCCTGGGGATGGAGCAGGAGGCCAGGCTGGCCCTGCCCGCTGCCCGCCCCCCGTGAGGACAGGACGTGACTGCCGCACGTCCCTCCCACGTTCAGGGCCACCAGGGGAGGTGTCAGCCCCACCTGGGACCTGGCGCAGCCCCTCACGGGCAGAACTCCCACCCGAGGGCACAGGGACAACCCCACTCGGGTTAGCCAGTTCCCCCAGGGAGCGGCCTGGCCCGGGAAAGAGGGCAGTGCCCCACCTTGCAGACAGGCACAGGCGCCCATGCCCTGGAACCCTCGGCCCTCGGGAAGCTGGGGCGTTGGGTGAAGTGGCCTCTGCACCCAGTGCCCTGACTCGGACCTTGGTGCCGCTCCGTGCCCCCGCAGTGCCCACCGCAGCCCAGGGGAGGCGGCCTCACCCGCCACCCAGCCCGTGACGTCCTCTCCTGCTCCAGCAGAGGCTCAGAGTGACCGTGTGGGTCGCCGCAGGGAAGGAGAGCCATGGCGAACACAGAGGGAGGTGCCCAGCATGACCTCTGCCCAGGGGCGTCCCGGCAGCCCCTGGTGGCCAAGTCCCGTCCCGATCCTCTGTCCCCAGACGCCGTGGTCCCTTGCAGTGCCCTGCAGCAGGCGGCCGGGCCTTCCACCCACTAACAAGAGCAGCCAGGAGCCCACATCAGCTTAGTGTCCGCTTCACCAGCTGCCGGCAGAGCTGGCGCCTGCTGTGGGGCCTCTACGCTCCCGACCCCAAGCAGCCTGGCGGCTCAGGGAGGCTGGGTGGCTGCCTGTCCCGCCTTCTCGAGACCCTGCCCCGCCCCAGCGAGCCTCTCGCTCCCTCTCTGGGACGCAGCGGCCTTCTCCCCACGCGTCAGCTGCGTGTGACACTCCGCTCGGTGTCTGCACACGCCACTCTCCGGGGCGGGCCAGTCTCTCTCTAATAAAGACCCCCGCGTCCTCGGGTGGCTCCCTGTTCTCGAGGGCGATGCTGGTCCAAAGCCTGGGCGGCACCTTCTCTGTGAGTCACCTCCAGGGACCTCAGAGAAGCCACTTCCTCCGTGTCGGTGTGCGGAGCACAGGTGTCGCGCCACATGCACAGTGGCCCGTGCAGCCTCCACCTCGGGCCCAGTGCTGCCCTGTGGGTCACGCCAGGCTGGCCGGGTGGTGCCTGTGCGGCCCCGTAGCAGGGCGTCACCTCCGAGCCCGCCGGCCACCCAGCCACCGGGGGGAGGTGGGCCTCTGCGCCAAGAGTCCCGGCACCGGGTTTCGCCCTCAACGGGGAACACGAGCCCCCCCCAGTGCCCACCACGGACACATCCACTCAGTGCAGGATGGGAGCCTGCAGCCGGGGTGCCCGGGGATGCCCAGCAGCTCGCGGCATGAGGACAAGTGACTCAGGAGCCCTGCTCATCCCGAAGCAGCGTTTAATTAGAAGCATCTGATCCTCTGGGCAGTGAGGGAGGCAGAGAAGAGGAGGCGATTCCATCCGGGGCCCCGCTCCAGGGTGCCAAGCCCGCGGGCACCGGCTGCCTGCTCCGGCCTTTCTCTGGCCCGTCCCCACCCGCCAAGTCCCAGGGTGGCTCCCTGCAGGCGTCCAGGTCCTGGAGAGGCGGCTCCCTGGGGACGCCCATCTGTGCCCATGGGCTCTCCATCTGCCTTCCGTGTGCATGCGCGTCAAAGCTAATCACGGTGCTGGGGGGGGGGGATGGGCGGCGCGATGGGCAGCTAGGGGGCGATGAGAACCACCCTCTCGGCGTGGATCTCCTTCGCCTGCCGGGAGCTCAGCCTGGCCACCACCCTCCGGGGCCCCGGCCTCTCCGGGGTGCACTTTATCTGGGACTGGATGGTCTCGCCTGGTGGCACTGTCCTGCAAACAGACAGACAGATTTGGAATGAGCCCGGGCCGCTGGGAGAGGACATGGGTGAGCCCAGGCCCCGGCTGTGCACCCCGAGAAGCTCAGCCGTCCAGACAGGGTGTGGGGACCCTGGGCCCAGGCCAGCCTCGGCCCCGCCTGTGTGAAGCAAAGTAGCAGACCAGCTGGTGGCCGGGCTCAGCTGGCACTGCCACCTCCCACACCTATTCCCTGAGGAGCTAATGACAGGGGCCGTGGAGCCCTGGCCGCTCCAAGTGCGGTCCGGGAACCCAGAGGCCGGCCTGCCTCGGGAGCCGTGAGTCACAGAATCAGCCGGTGCCCCCACTCGAGAGCCTAAGGCAGGAGGATCGCTGTGGGTTCAAGGCCAGCCTGAATGACACAGCAGGACCCTGTCTCCAAACAAAACAAAAACAGCTGGGCATGGGGGCTCATGCCTGTATCCCAGCACTCGGGAGGCAGAGGCAGGAGGATTGCTGAGTTCCAGGCTTGTCTGGGCTACATAGTGAGCTCAGGGAAGCGAGACTGTCTCAAAGAAACAAAAACAAAATGGGGCTGGGATGCATCTCAGCGGCACTGTGCCTGCCGGGCAAGGCCAAAGCCCCAAGGCACAAAGGAAACGATGCTGCTTTCTGCTGCGAAGGGCTGGATCCCAAGCGGCCCCCACCCGCGGCCTCGGGAGGCAGATCGCTCCGCCCACAGGTGTCAGTGAGGCGGCTGCAGTACTGCCTCACCTCACCCTGGAAGGGAATGGGAGGGAACGGGCGGGAGGCGGCAGGGTTTGCCTTCTGCACGCTGCTGCTGTGGAGCCACAGTCACCGAAGGTGCGAGTCTGGTCAGAAGACAGACAGACATCATGCAAAGCCCAGCCAGCCAAAGATGCAGGGATGGACAAATGGTCTGAGGGGGAGGTGCTGTGTCCCAGAACTTGGGAAGCGAGAGGGTTTTGCTTTATTTTGTGTCTGAGACAGGGTCTCCTTATGTAGTTCAGGCTGTTTGGAACTCACTATGTAGCCCAGATTGACCCTGAGCTCACAGCAACCTTCCTGTTTCAGCCTCCCCGATGCTGGAGTCACGGGTATCCCATCACACCATGGCTAGGATAGATTATTTGGAAAGGTGGCACTCCACATTGTTCCACATCCCCTGATTCAGCCAGAAATTCTAGAAAGAACACAGGAGGTTATGTCTGTATCCCGGGGTGGCGTGAAACTCAGGAGCCACAAAGGAAAGGATTAAAATTTTAACGTAGCCAAAATTCTTCAAAGTTCTAGTGGTGAGTGTTGAGAGAAAAAGGGAAGAAGGGAGGAAGGAAGGGGAGACGCGGACCGGAGCCGGAGCCGCCTGAGCCTCTGCGAGCCACAGGGGCGACACTCACCCGTGGTCAGTGCTCTGCAGGGCGCTCAGGCCCAGGCTCTCCACGGAGACCGTGACCCGGCTCAGCGGGATCTGCAGTGAGTTCCTGAAGGTGCAGGTGCAGTCGAGCGCCTGGCCGACCCTGCCGGTGCTGGGCAGCTGCAGGACACGGGAGCCGCGCTGCTCAGACAGAGTCTCGGGCCCGGAGTGCCACAGCCCCGCGCCCCGCAGGCTCGGCAGGACTCTTCCACGGCGCCTCCGCAGCCCCAGGGACTGCCACCCTCTGTGTCTGTTTCCACAGCCGGACACCCCGAGCTGTCCGTTTTTCTATTTATTTATGTGTCCAGTCATTCATTCATCCATTCGTTTACTGTCTTTGGAAGACAAGGTCTGACTGTGTAGCCAAAGCTGGCCTTAGACTCAGAGACCCTCCTACCTCGGCCTCCCCCCTATGCCTGGCCAGATGTTTCCACGCTGTGCCTCCCAAGCCCGCCAAGTGGGAAGGACGGGCCCCGGGGACAGTGTGCGCTCCCGGCTCCCAGTCCCTCACGGGCCACCCCGCTGTCCAGGCTTCTATGCCCAGCTCACAAACAAGGCCCTGGATGCCAGGTGCCCGCAGCAACCCAGAGCCCCCACTGAGCTGACAGAGCCTGGGCCCTGGGTCGCCGCGCTTCTGCCTTCCCGGCCTTCTTCCCAGACCCTCAGCCCGGGCCCCTGGGAGGCCAGTGTGGGCCCCTGTGCCCAGCCGGGTCTCTGCGATGCCTTCATCTAGACACTAGCTCCCCCGCCAGACGCTTGCTGCCCTCTCACCCACCAGACTCCGGACGAGACTCAGCCCTGGCTCGCAGGCACAGGCCGCCAGCCCACTCCGCGGGGCCACACCACCACCGCGTGGCACAGCTGTCCAGTGACACCCCGGCTCCTCTCAGAGAGCCCCAGGAGGTGGCGCCCTTCATGCCACAGCCACAGCTGCCGGGGCAGCTTCTCCTGGTCCTAGGCCTGTGGGCGGAGCCAGGCCAGGCCAGGGAGAGCCGCAGGGCAGGGAGCGCCCAGACCCGTCCCGCGTGGCGCCTCAGCTTTAAATGCTGCCACAGAGCTCCAGGCGGAGGGAGAGGCGGGTAACGCGCACGGCTCGCGGAAGGGGGCGCAGTCAGGACGGCTGGGAGGGTTTCGCTGCGCCTTTAGCCGCTTCAGGATTTTGTACTAAGTCTAGAACATTGCCCTTTCCCAAAAATGCCTGCTTAGAACAGCGCCACTTTCCTCAGGAAGGCAGGCGGCCCGGGGACAGGCCACAGCGGTGCCAGCCCAGGCCTGCCCGGGAGCCCGCCCACTGCGGCAGCTCACCTCCAGGGCGAGGTTCGGGTACTGGAAGCTCAGTGCCACCTCCGTGGCGATGGTCTCCTTGGTCTCCATCACCTCGGCCACGATGAAGCCTTTGACGACCGGCTCGTCATGGAACGAGTCGAGGCTGCCGGTGTAGGTGCTGGAGTCCCAGGTCAGCGCCACACTGGACACTGCCAACGAGCCGCGCAGAAGAGCGGCGCCGCCTGTCACCCACCACAGGCTGGCACTGCCCCCCCCCGTGGGCCAAGATGCTGAACGCGGACAGGCGCTGCCAGCTGGGGGACAGCCTGCTCCCTCCGCACCGCACTCTGGGCACCCGTGCCCCTGAGAGCGGTACTCCGGGAAGTCCCCACGCTGTGGAGTACGCCCTTAGCTCTGGGGTGCCGGGCTCGAGCCCAGGGGTCCTTCACTATGTCCCCAGCCTTTATCTGATTCGGAGGGGCTCTCACTCGGTTGCTCAGGCTGGCCTCCAACTTGTACTCCTCCTGCCTCAGCCTCCTAGAGTGGAGGTAGGGCAAGCACCAGCACACCTGGCCAGAAAATACCTGTAGTGACCGTCCCGCGCCCCTAATCTCGGGCTCGGCCAGACCCCAGGCCCGGCCCCCGTCTCCGCCCACATCTCCTCTGTGCCCGGGCCCCTCGTGGCCACACCCGTGTGCAGTGCAGGGGTCACAGAGAAGGCCACTGTCAGGGCGGGGACCCAGCCCTCCCAGCCAGCCTCTGCCCCGCCCTGGCACCTCGTTCTTGGACCTTCACGGTCTTCTGGATGACGCCCAGGTGTGCCAGCTGCCTGCCCGTGTAGGACTGCAGGTCAAAGGAGCCCGAGAAGGTGACCGTCTGCAGCGTCGCGGCCTTCCTCCTCAGTGTCACGGAGAAGTGCAGGGGGTCCCCCAGCAGCACCGGCTTCTCCTGCACCTCCAGCTCCAGCAGGTTCTCCTTGGCCGGGAGGGTATACTCCCGCTTGAAGCTGAGCAGCGAGAAGGCGTAGTCCATGACCGTCCTCTCCTCCGAGGAGCCTGCGTGCGACACGGCCCCTGAGCACGCCCGCACCCCCCGCTGGAGAGGGCCCGGCCCAGGGACCCACGCCGAGAACAGCCTCGCCATGCAAATGCTGAGACCCTGGGACACGTGAACAGAACCAGCTTCCTCCAAATTCCTGAAATTAACTAAAGGCTGGAGACCCTCTGAATTGGCATTTTTTCTTTTTTCTTTTTTCGCAGCACCGGGGATTGAACTCAGGTCCTTATGCTTTCAAGGTAGGTGCGGTACCACTTGAGCTAAATCCCCAGCCCTCAAAAGCTCATGTCCACTTTTTTTTTTCGGTGGCAGGGATCGAACTCTGGCCCTTGTGCGCCCAAGGTTGGCGTGGTACCACCTGAACTAAATCCCCAGCCCTTTGAGTTTCCTTTTCCAAGGAAAAGCAGCAGCCTTAACCTCAGGAAGGAGGTGGCCAAGGGTCCTCGCCTCTGCCCCTCCCCGTCCCCTCCCCCCTTCTGGGGCTGGCAGTCCTGGGCCCAAGAGGGAATTGTCTGTACACGATCACGTGGGAAGAGAGGCCCAGAGCTTGTCCGGACTCGCGGAGGGACGCGGAAGCCCCGCAGCCCTCGCCTCTGCCCACCGGGCAGTGAGTCGCCCGTCACGTTCTCGAGACGCACAGTTCTCAGCAGGAAATCACAGGGCACGCAAAGAAGCAGACTATGGCGATGCACAGCAAAGAGAGCAAGGCCGCCAGGGAGAGGCCCTGAGTGCCAGGCAGGCGGCGCGTGCCTGTGATCCCACATCCTGGGAGGATGAGGCAGGAGGGTCGCTAGTTAGAGCCCTATGTCTCAAAATCAGACAGGCGGGGCCCTGGCTTCTGTCCACTGTCCCGGAAGGAGCCTGGACAGGAGGCTCTGCCTTACGCTGCAAGGCTGTGGGGCAGCGGCTCCCAGGGAGCGTGGAGAGGCCACGCTGCCTCTCGGGGGAGGAACGCTGGCACTGGCGGAGGACCCACCAGTGAGCACAGGGCAGAGGGCAGAAGGCAGCGGGCCGCGCAGACAGGCTCTCGGCCCCGCCCCTCCAGGCCCCGCCCCGCCGGCCCTTCTGCCTGTGCGTCCCTTGCTCCAAAGACGGCTCCATTCGGTCCCTGTGGCCCGTGCTGCCCCTCTCCACACCCCGCGTGGGAAGCAGGATTGTCCGCGCGACTGCAGGCCGGGCTCCCTCCCAGACAGCAGCACCAAGCTCTCCCAAAAACTTGCATTTTAGTGCTGAGGCCTGAACCCAGGACCTTCACACAGAGATCCGTCCCCAGTGCTTCTTACTTTTTACTCTGAAACAGAGTCTCATTAAGTCACTAAGCTGCCCAGACGGGGCTGGAACTCACGGTCCTCCTGCCTCAGCCTCCCGCAGTGCCCGGACGACAGGCCTGCCCACCATGGGTCGCTCCGCTTTTAATGTCCAAAAGGCTTCACGGCCTTTGGGTCTCACAAGTACCAACAGCCACGGCACGCAGGGCACAGCACGGCGGCCCTACCTTCGGGGAACTTGTACAGGTGGGTGATGTCGCTGCGGCGGTCCTGGCCCACCGCCTTGGTGCTGATGCTCTTGCCGATGCTCATGGTCTCCACCGACAGCAGGGTGATCTTCTCGCGCCCGCCTACCTTCCGCACCAGCCACACCAGCTTGTCGGCGTTCACCTCGGAGAACACGAACTTGCTGTCGTAGCCCATGAAGATGTTGCCCTTGCGGACGGCGGCCACCGGCGAGGGTCCGCAGCAGTAGAACCCTGGGCGAGGCGGAGGCGGCTGCGGGTGGGCCGGGGCCCTAGGCCCCTGGGGCCGGAAGCGGAGGCACACGCCCAGGCCCCCGGGGTGCCGCTCACCATGGCTCAGCTCCTGCGGGGTGCCATCCAACACCTGCCAGCCGTCGTTCCCCAAGGGCAAGTCCTTGCGTTTCATCCAGGCCTCGGTCCACACGTGGAAGTTCCTGGCCAAGGGGGACCGTCATCCCTCTCATCCCGGGCCCCGCAGAGGTGCTCCTGAGGCTGCAGCTGGCCAGGCCACGCTGGGAGCCGGGGCAGGGTGACATCACCCCTCGGGGCCCCCAGTTAAGAGGAGCCTGGCCAGGCCGGTGCGGGTCAGTACCTGTCTACTGACCTCACCCTGGCTGGTTTTCAGGGGCCCCTGGTTTTCTAGTCAGTTACAGCACCTTTTGCATGATAGCAGGGTGTTGGAGGGGTTCAAGACAGGGTCTCACTGTGTAGTCCTAGAACTCACAGCAGTCCTCCTGCCTCAGCCTCCCAAGGGCTGGGGTCACAGATATGAGCCACTGTGCTCAGCTACAACAAAGTGGTCTTGACGCCACTTTTCTAAATTTCAAGTCGGTCCTGCTCCTCCTTCGCCCCTCTTTCCCTTCTCCGGGGACGTGAACTAAGGTCTCACAGCACCCAAGGACTCACAGCCGTGGGGCGGGCTCCCTGCCTGGCCCAACCCAGCCACGGTGCCGCCGCACACACATGCACGCACACACACATGCACGTGCACACGCACACACATGCCAGACCCATTATTCCCCACGTGCCCTCCTCTGCCTTTTTTCCGCTTCCAGGGGCCACATGCTCTGAGAATGGAGGCGACAGAGCTCTGTGCCGCAGCGGGTGGCAGTCGCAGGAAGGTCTCCTGAGCCGGCACACAGATTGCAATTCTCTGGCCTCTGAGTCCACAGGCAAAGAGGTTCCGGGCCGGCAGTTCAGGAAACAGCCTTTCTGTCTCTTCCCCAGCCCGGGCCTGTCTCCCCCATATCCTTTTTATTTTCTGCACAAGATTTTACCAAGTTACCCAGTCTCGGCTCAGACTTGGACCTTCCTGCGTTGGCCTCTGAGGCCTGGGATTACAGTTGGGCGACACAGACTCCCTAGGGCTGCATTTCCCCGGGCGGAGCCGCGGGGCGGTGGAGGGGGCACCTAGGGAGAAGCGGGGCGGGACCTACCAGATGGAGTCGTTGGTCTTATTGGGCACCATCTTGCCCATCTCGTTCACGAACACGTCCAGCGTGAGGTTCTCCTCCGTGTCGTGGGCGGAGTCGAAGGCGGTCACGCTGCGCGCGGGGATGCCCAGGGCCCGAAGCACTGCGAGGCGGAGGGGCGGGGTCGTCTGGGGGCGGCGCCTCCCTGCCGACCCCGCCCCCGATGGCCCCGCCCCGCCCCCCCACCTGTGGTCAGCACGCCCGCGAAGACCCAGCACTGGCCGAAGAGCACGGGCTTCCGGGTGCTGAGGAACTGCTGCAGGATGGGCACGCTGCTCGCCCACACGTTCGGCGCCGTGCCGCCCTTGTAGTCGCCCGACCAGTTCCCGACCAGCACGCCGCCCTTGTTGTTCGAATTGACCTGCACGCAGGGCCCGGCGGTCTCGGTGGACGCGCGGGCCCGTGTCCAGCGCAGCCGTGGCCGCCGCGTGCCAGGGCCGCGCCGCCCGCCCGGCCTCAGCGTGCCCTCTGGAAACGCCGGCCGGCCGGTGCCCGAGAGCTGTCTCTCGGGTGGCCTGACGGAGCCTCGCGGCCGTGGGCCTTCCCTGCCTGCGCCCCGCTCGCTGGCCTGCGTCTCCTCACGCGGCACCTCGGACGTCCCTTCCCCTCCGCCTGGAGTTGGGTGTTTTTGAGGCAAAGCTGCAATATGTAGCCCAGGCTGGCCTCAGACTCGGAGCAGCCTCCTCGGCCTCCCGGTGTGCGCCACGCCCAGCAACTCGATTAAAACCAGACAACACAAAGCCCCAAGAGCCTCTCTCTCCCTGGGCGCGCGGAATGTGCTCTCTGATGAAAAAGACACAAATTCGCCCTAGTGCGTACCTGCACACCCAGCACTCTGGGAGGCTGAGCCAGGACGGTGCAAAGCTCCAACCCAGCCTGGGATACCCAGCAAGAGTCTGCCTCAAAATGAAAACATTTCAGAAGGGCTGGTAATGTAGCTAAGTGTAAAGGCCCTGGGTGAAACCCCCAGTACCACAAAAAATAATAAATCAGCACCACACTAGAGCCCTTCCCAAGCATGCACAGTGCCCTGGGTTCGATACCCAGCACTGGAAAAAAAAAAATTAGCGAAGGATCCTGTCAGGTTTTTCAGTGTAATCCCTAAAAGGTCACACACACAGACAGGCCGGAGGGACCTCTGGGAACCGCAGGAAGACGACCCTCACGGCGACCCCGCCGCTCTCCCGACCTCCCTGCTAGCACCTCGCGGCCACGGGGAAGCAGCTTTGCTGCCCCGAACCTCTGGTGTTAAAGACGCCAGTTTTTAAAGCCTGAAGGTTAGAAGATGCTACAGGCCTGAACCTGGCTCTGGGTTCGCTCGGTTTTGATTTCCAAGCAGCCTTCCACACGTGGGCGGCCCGCGAGCTCGCAGTCACGGGCCGCACAAGCCCCGCGTGGAAACTCCAGGCGAGACTGTACGCCGCAGCCCGCTGGGGGGGTCACCAGCCCCCTGCGCCCCTGCCCGGGCCGTCTGGGCTCACAGGACCCACTCCCTGGGCTCCTGCGAAGGCGCGGTCACACCCGGGCCTGGGTGCCCCCTCCTCCGCCCTGCACAATGCCCTCGCCGCTCCCTGCCGACCACCCAGCGCTGTGCACCCCTTCCTGCGCCTCTCCCCAGGAGACCTGAGGCTGCACCAGGGCTCAGGAGCCACAGGAGCCCCGTGGGTACTAGTGTCTCTGTGAAAGTCCACCGGGACCGCTACCACACGGCTGGAGCCGCGCACGCGCCGTCTGTCCATCTGCACGGCACGGCGCCCTCCCAGGCAGCCCCGCAGGCCGGTGCCCAGGGGCCCGCCTCACCCAAGGCCTCAGAGGCTGCCGGAGCTACAGCCTTGCCACTCTGGGCGCGTCTGGAGCCTGCGCCAGGAGCAGGGCTGGCTGGGGAGATGAGCGTCTGGCCTCTACCTGGCAGGCTCAGTGCTCGTGAGGCCACCAATGCCGGCTGCGAGGCTCAGGGTCGCAGCCAGGCTGGGTCCTGCCCCTCAGTCAGACCGGGCTGAGCTGCGATCTGGGGCTTCCGGGAGAGACCCCGGCACCACCCATAGACGCCATGCGGCTGGGCACCAGCAGAGGGCAGTGCTGAGCCGGGGCTCAACCGTGGGCACACTGACCCACGGGGGACGGGCCAAGCCTGCTTGCCCAGGATGGAGCCCGGGGCCTGGCTCTCTGCGCTAACGCTGAACGCTCCTAGCTGAACTGGAGACATGTCCTCACCCTGACGGTGGCCTGGCTCTAGAGACAGGACTCAGTGGGGAAACTGAGGCTCAGAGAGGCAAAGCCACTGCTCTAAGGCTGGGGTTCAGGGCTTGGCGCAACCTCGCAAGGCCGCACGCACAAGAGTCCTCCCAAGCTGGCGCTGCCGTAGCTTCAGGCCCGGCGGGGGGCTGGGCTCCACCCTCCCCCACACCTACCATGGCTGCCATGTTCCTCCCCACCATCACAGGGTCCCACATGTCCGAGGTCTTCAGGTAGCCGTGGGTCAGCAGGTAGACGCAGCAATCCAGGACGCTCTTCTCGTACTAGTCGGGAGGGAAGGGGAAGCTGCGGGCGCGCGGGGAGGCCTGTCTCCGGCAAGGAAGCCGCCTAGAGGCCGCGCCATCAGAGAGAAGCGCGCGGACGGGCATAGTCCATGTGGCTGTAATCTTAGCTACGGGGAGGCTGAGGCAGGAAGATTACAGGTTTAAGGCCAGACTGGGTAACTCAGCAAGACCCTGTCTCAAAGTACGAAGAAATAACCGCTGTGCTGGTGCACAGCTGTCATCCCAGAACACAGGTGGCTGAGACAGGACGGTCACTGTGAGGTCAAAGGCCAGCCTGGACCACGTATTTAGACACTGTCTCAACCCCCTCAAAAAAATTCCCACAAAAACAAGGGAAGAGCGGGGCTGAGCAGGAGGAGGCCTCTCCCCTGGGCTCCTCCCCACGGCCCGCCCGAGAAGATACCTGGCCGTAGTCCCAGGGCTTCCCCTTGATGTGCCGGAAGGAGCCCATGTACATATAGCCTGTGTCGTGGAGGACATACTCGAAACGGTCCTGCTCGGAGGGCATGAAGACTGTGTCCTCTGGGGGCGCAGAGATCCTGTCAGGGTTGGGAGGGGGGAGGGGAGGGGCGGCCTGCTCTCGGCTCCCTGCCCGCTGGGCCTGGCGTCACCTTCACACCACGGGTTGAACAGCAGAAAAATGTTGTCCTTGAGCTCGAAGAGCTGCTGGCCGCTCTTCACCTCCAGGCAATACTTGCCCACGATGGCGTTGGGGGGGCTGAAGACGCCAACGACGACCTACAGGTGTGGGCATGAGGTCCCATCCATGCCCAGCAGAGGGGGTAGAGTACCCGATGCCCTCCTAGTCTTGCCGGTTCAGTCACCACTCCAGAGAGCCCAGGCGGGCACTTGGCCCTCAGGGATAGAGAGAAGACACCACCAATAACATCCTGTGACCTCAGCGCTGGGAGGCTGAGGCAGGAGGATTGGCTCAGTCCAGGGCCAGCCCACGCCACACAGAGACCCTGACTCTGCCGTTCTCCTGTCCCAGAAAGACCGCCAAGGCAAAAGCCAACACCCTGGCTGGGATGGCTGGTCACAGCCGGCACAGCTACACAGAACCCACCCTGCCCCCGAGCGTGAGTAACCCACTGCCCGAGTCTCACCCACCCTGGGGCAGAAGGGCCAGGAGCCCTTTGTGAGCAGAGCCCTGGCTGCCCTGCCCTGGCCTCACCGCAGAGCCGCGCTCACTGAGGATGCCGGACTTCCAGCCATGGAAGCCGGCAGAGGAGTGCAGGTCCAGTACGATCAGGGTGCGCTTGGACACACTCGGCCGAGGTCCTGCAGCACCAATGGGGAGAGTGACGTGGCTGCTCGGGTTGCCCGCCCCTCAGCCTGCACCACCCTCCCTCCCCGGGCCCGGCCTCTCCCACCTCGCCATCCAGTGCGTCCTCTGTGGCCTGAGTCCTCATTGGCCCCCAGTTCCCTGGCTCATGATGGACAAGCTGCTCATATTATCTTTGCTTCTAAGACAAGATCTCACTCATCTGCTAAGTTGCCCAAGCTGGGTGTGAACTCGCAACCTTCCTGTCTTAGTCCCCAGCGTGCTGGGAAGACAGCCTGCGATTCTAGCTATTCCAGAAACTCCAGGGCAGCGAGGGCCCCGCCTGCCCCAGCCTGCCCCGCGCCGGGCTGAGGACCCGGACCCTCAAGGGAGCGCTCTCTCCAGGCCCGGACTGTCTGCACGGGACGCACCCACCGTGCTGGGCCCAGAGGAGGCTGCGGCTCGGGCTCACCGGTGCTGAACTGCAGGGTCAGGTCGTGCTGGGGCTTCAGGGGCTCGCTCAGCAGCAGCCGCAGTGAGAACTTCTGTCCGCGCCGCAGCACCAGGCTGGGCGTCTGGAACTCCGCGGTGTAGTGGGCCGAGGCGTTGCTGGCCTTCATGAGGTCCACGTGCTCGATCCGCAGCTCTGCTCGGCGCGTGGGGCCAGGGAGAAACGGGTGTTTGGACTCCACAGGCCAGGGGTCTCCCTGAGGCCCCCAGCGGGCGGTGGCCGCACGGGTTCTGGCTCTGGGCTCCACTCAGAGGGCGCCACGTTAGGGGCTGTCGGCCCCTCGCTGGTCCCCCGGAGCAAGGGCGGGTGACAGGGCCAGGCAGGTGGAGAGGAGTGAACCCGCATGCAGAGAGGGCTTTCTGCAGTACTAGGGATTGAACCCAGCGTCCCCAGGCCTTTTTATTTTTATTTTAAAACCACCTCCTAAGTCACTAAGTTGTCCTATAAAATAGATTTTCCTCCTCCTCCTGCCTCAGCCTCCCGAGTAGCTGGGATCCAGGAGGGCACCCCACGGTGGCAGTTTCTGCATCTTGGGGGCAGCAAAGCTGCCTTCACGGCCACTGTCCCCAAACCTCGGCCGCAGGTGCCTCTGGGCCCCGGAGCCCTGGCGCCCCACCTGCCTTCTCAAGTGCCACCCTCCCCACAGCCTGCCCACAGCGCCCTTTCTCTCTAATCCTGAAGGTTTCCTGGGCTTTGTTCTCTCAGAACGCTGACCGGCCCCCAGTGCACGGGGCCCTCGTTCTCCGCGTGAACCCTGCGGCCTGCCCAGATCCCCTGCCTCGATGTCCCCATCCATGGCGGGGACTGCGGCATGGACGCCCCTCGCAGGACGCCTGGGTGCCCTTCTCTTGTGGCAGCCTTGGCATTTTCAACTCATTACAGATTTGGCACCTTTCATGTCTAAGAAAACCACAGGTCACCTGCCACCAGCCTCACCCTGCCACTGACCTCCAGCCATGGCCCCTTCCGGGTGCAGACAGGGATCCCAAAGTCTCTGGCACAAAGAAAAAGACGGACGAGCCAGAGATGTAGCCCAGCAGCACAGCACCCAGTGGAAAGAGCCGGGTCCATGTCCCAGTACCAGAACACAAAATAAATTACAAGTAGGTTTTCGGTGTAGTTTGGAGGGTAAACACCCCTGGCTTTGATCCTCAGGGTAAAAGAAGAAGAAAAACTAAAAGCAAAGACTCCATGGAAGAAGCTCACAGCTCAGGGAGTTTGGTGGGGGGCCCCAGCACACGGGCTTCTGGGCAGCCCTGCCGTGTTGTGGTAAATCTGAAACTGGGAGCAGCCACAGCCGGCCACACAGCCACGCTCGGGGCGAGGGTGGACAGCCTGTCCCCGGGACAGTGTGTGGCTGGTGCAGAGCCGCTGGCCTGGCCCGCTCACCTTCCGCCATGCTTCCTCGGCGCTTCGGACCTGCCGTGCGGGAGAACCGAGCCTGCTGCAGAGTCGCTGCTGGAGCCACACGGCCCCATTTATGTGGCCTGGCCGAGCAGCCCAGAGGGCTGCCAAGGGGCGGTGCCAGGAGCCCAGCCATCGGCTGGTAAACCCTGTCAGGGCCCTATCTCACGGGGCATCAGGAACTAGTGGAGCCGAGTTCAGGAAAGAACATGGGACACCTCGTCCTCAAGGGACCCGACAGGGCTCACCGCAGCCCGGCGCGGACCGCGGACCTCGCTGTGCAGTGCGGCCACTGCTGGAAGGTCTCTCCTCACCGCAGAAGTGAGCCCGGCTAACCTGTTTTCACCCACTGGCCCCTGAGGTCCCCGGTGCCCCCGCTGCCCGCACACGTCCAACGCCACGTCCTTCTGTCTTCCCAGGGCTGCCCCCATGGTCAGAAGCCAGTGTGGCCTGAGCCCTCCCCACCCCAACCCGCCAGGGCGAGCAGTATAGGCCGGCCCAGACCAAGGAGGGGCAGGTCTGGGGCACAGGGCTCACAGGCTGCCCAGGAGTGCCCGCCAGCAGGGCCTCTGCACCGCAGGACTCGCGCTGTTTTCAGGCTCTGGAGACACCAAGGAAGCCGTGTACAGGCCGGCTCTGCGGTGCGCAGTACCAGGGAGACCGAGGCCCTTCAAGCGGAGGTGCTGGGGCTAGGAAGGGTGCATTCTGCTCTCTGCAGCCACCTGAGAGGCTTTTTGTTTCTGAAACACCGTCTTGTTACTTGGACTGGGCAGCCTAGGCTGGCCTTGAAACTTCTCCTGCTCAGCCTCCTGAATGGGGGGCTCACAGGCGTGGGCTTCCACACCCAGCCACCTGTGCATTTTTTTTTTTTTTTTTGAGACAGGGTCACACTTTGTAGTTCAGGCTGGCCCTGAACTCACTATGTAGTCTAGGCAAACTTCTAACTCAGCAATCCTCCTGTCTCTGCCTCCTAAGTGCTAGGATTACAGGCATGAACCACCACGCCTGGCACTGTGGTATGTGGTATTGATTGCTGGTGGGCATGAGCCACCACGCCCAGCATTCTATGTGGTTACCAGGATTGAACTCAGGACCTTGCGCTTTTGAGGCAGGCGCTGGAACCACTGAGCTAACCCTCCGGCCCCACCTGTGCATTTTTAAAAATGATGTTCAAGGGGCCAAAGATTTACCTCAGTGCCTGCCTAGCAAGCGCAAGATCCTGAGTTTGATCCTCAGTACCATATACCACCGTGCCAGGCGTGGTGGCTCACGCCTGTCATCCCAGCACTCGGGAGGCAGAGGCAGGAGGATTGCTGAGTTCGAGGCTTGCCTGGGCTACATAGTGAGCTCAGGGCCAGCCTGAACTACAAAGTGAGACCCTGTCTCAAAAAAAAAAAAATGATGTTCATTTTTCCCAAAGGAGTTGGCACAAAGCCCAGAGCAGGAGTGGGCCTGACTGGAGCCCTGACAGGGAGGCGCTGTGCTGCATGGGAGGGCACTGAATGGCAAGAGCCGGCGCCTCAAGAGACAGAGCCTGTGAAAGGAAGGAGGGAAGCCGGTCACACGGCCCCAGCCCAGGAACACATACCCCGAGGAAGGGAGAGCCCTGGCTGCCTGGACCCAGGGCTCCCCAGGCTCTGCTTTTAGGGGCCAGAGAGGAAAAGGGACAATTTAGTTTTTCTAGGTTTCCCTTTGCACCATCAGAACATAGCACCTTGTAAAACTTAAACTCATAGCTCAAAACCACGAGCATGTGCAGTCAGGACCAGAAGCGCCCGGGGAGCTGACGCCAGGGCCACAGCCCTGTGTGACAGCAGCATGAGGGTCGCCCTCTCGGCCTCCGTTTCCCCTTCTGGAGAAAGAAGCTGCCGGAGGACCTCGGCAGGGAGTCTGAGGCCACGAGGCCCTGGGTCCACCCACCCTGCCTCCAGGGGCACCCAGGCCTCAGGGCCGGCTGTGCCCAGGAGCAGCCCAGTGACGCAGGGCCTGGGGCAGGTCGCTGGGCCGCAGCTCCACACTCACACATGCTCGCGGGACATGCACACTCGGGGCGTACCTCCTGGAAATGCCAATGGACCACCCCTCCATGGACATGGGTGAGGGAGGGCGGAGAAGGGCAGGCAGGGCTTGGGGTGGCATGGGCTCCCACTCGGACGACAGTAGGAGGGAACCGGGGCACCTGGCTTCTCCAGGCCAGGGCAGGCTCAAGTGAGATGGACGCAGCAGGGTCAGGCATGAGTGCCACAGGCCCGGTCAAGGCCAGCAGCCTGGTCACCAGGTGCCCGGGGCACACCTGCCCCAACCCGGAGACGAGGCCGGGGACACCAGGGGCTTGTCTTGAGGGACAGGTCCCTGCTCCTGCCTAGGGGAGAGTTCTGGTGACCTAGGCAGCTGTCCTGGCGCCACACAGGCTGCCCAGGCGCCACACTGTGGGCTCCAGTCATAAAGACGCCACGCGATACCCACTTTTATGTGGAGCCAGGAGGTGGCACAGGTCTGCGGGCGATGGCTTTCCTCGTGGCCTTGCGCTGTTTACCCTGGGTCTGGCTCCTGTCTGTGCTCGTTCCGTCCTCAGTACACGAGCAAACAGCTTTATAGGATGAAATAAAAGATCCCATAAACCCGGGGTCTCCTCCCGGGCAGGGAACTCACGAGGATGCCTGTGGGCGCCTGGCACCTCCTCTGCCGGCCCCTGGGACCCGCCGGGTGTGCACGGGGAGCGAGTCCTTGGGCCGCTCTGGGGCTGGGTGCTCTGGGATTCCCAGGAGGGTTCTCCGGCCAGGCAGCCCCTCTGCACCCCCGGCCCATTCACCACACTCCACCTACAGCCCCACGGGCCTGCAAGGACTGGCCGCGTGCAGGCCACCACAGGGACGGCGCCCCACGAGCTGTGACGTCCGACCCATCTGCCATCTCTGAAAAATTCATGCTCTTACAAAAGTCCAAAAAGAAGGCCGGAGGGTTAGCTCAGTGGTTCCGGCGCCGGCCTCGCAAGCGCAAGGACCTGAGTTCGATTTCTGGTAACCACATATAATGCTGGGTATGGAAACTCACGCCCACCAACAATCAACACCGCATACCACAATGCCTGACGTGGTGACTCACACCTGTCATCCCAGCACTTGGGAGGCAGAGGCAGGAGGATTGCTGAGTTCGCGGCGGCTTGCCTGGGCACATAGTGAGCTCAGGGCCAGCCTGAACTACAAAGCGAGACCCTGTCTCAAAAAGCAAAAAAAAAAAAAAGTCCAAAAAGAGATCAGGAAAACGCACATGTAGCTTCCTGAAGGCTGAGACGGAACATCAGAGCGAGACCGAGATGGCGCCAGCCCGGCCCCTGGGGCGGCCCCTCCAGGGGCACCGAGAACACAGCACTGGGAGCCGCTGCCTGGGGCGCCCGGGCTGCAGCCGCGCAGAGCGGTACAGGGAGACGAGCCAAAGCAGGCCGCACCCCCGAGCTCGCACTGCCACGAACGGCCGCCGGACCCTGGGGCACAGGGCGCCCTGTCCACAGACCCGCCAGGCTCCTCGGGAGGGGACTGTGGCAGCAGGAAGTTCTGAGCCCTCCCCAGCCCGGCCCAGAAAGGCCCGCCCGGCTGAGTGGGGTCGTTCTGGCTGCTATGAACAAGGCGACCACGAACAGACGGATGGACGAGTGTTCGCTCTTCAGGGGACACACCAGGTGCATTGTGGGTCGGACGGCCACTGTCTCACCTTGCACAGAACTGCCAGGCGCTCTGCGCGGAGGCCCCAGCGCACGGCAGAGGGCTCCGGTCTCTCCAGCCTCACCACTGTCCTCACCGAGACCGGATCTTGCTACGCAGCCCAGGCCGGCCTGGAACCGGAGGTCCTTCTCCACGGCTGGGATGACAGGTGCCCACAGGCCCGGGCTGGCAGTCACAGCGACACCCGGAGACCCGTAGCACGGCACTGTGAGGCAAGCAGGTGGTTTTCAGGGACTGCATGTATCGTGCTAAGAAAGCTTCCATCTACTCTAAACAATTTTAATTACAAAGGGGCTAACATTTGTCACATGCTTTTTTATTTTTTACTGCCCTGAGATGAGGCCCCGTTCCCTCTCGGGCTGAACCCAGCCGGGCTGTTGCCTCCACTGTCCTCAAGCTGCTCTTGTCAGCCGCGTGGGCCAGCGTACCCGGTCAGCTCAGCACTGTGGGAAGGCTGAGGCAGGAGGATTTCAAGGTTGAGCTCCAAGAACTTGTCTCAAAAATAATAATTTTTAAAACAACACGTTGGGTATGTAGCTCAGGACCCAAACGTGGAGGCCCTAGTTTCAACCCTCAGTACTAACACTGAAGAAGAAATAATTTTAAAATGGGCATGTCTGGGTATGTAGCTCAATGGCACCATGCCTGCCTGGCAAATGCAAGGTCCTGAGTTTGTTCTCTGGTACCAAAACTAATAAATGAATAAAAATGGGCGAAGGCTCCCACACTGGCAGAACTTTCCGCTCTTGGCTACTGTGCTGGGCCGGGGTGTCAGTGAGAGGCAGGGCCCAGTCTGAGGCCGCCCCTGGCTGGGGTGAAGACAGTCAGCACTCGGTGCCTGGTGGAAGTGGCCCTGGGAGGGCTTGACCTCCAGGCCTCCCTGGTGGGGTCATGTGGGTTGGTGGTGCCATGGCCAGGGCACCCCAGCCCTGCCTCCAGCTGCAGAACTGAGCTGGGCTGCAGGTGGAAGAGCCCAGTTCTGCCCTCCTCTTCCCCAGTGTCAGCCCACTGGCACTGACCCAGACTCCTGCCAGTCTCTGGAAACCAGGGAGTACGGATCACCCCACCCCAACTTCTTGCAGAGACTGAGACTAATGCATCATTTAATAGATACCCCATCCTAATTTGTTTTTTTTTTTGTTGTTGTTGTTGTTGTTTTGAAACAGGGTCTTGCTTTGTAGCTCAGGCTGGTCCTGAGCTCACTATGTAGCCCAGGCAAGCCTCGAACTCACAGCAGTCCTCCTGTGTCTCCCTCCCAAGTGCTAGAATGACAGGCTTGAGTCATCATGCCCGGCACTGTGGTATGTGGTACTGATTGCTAGTGGGCATGAGTCACCATGCCTGGTATTGTTGTATGTGATTACCAGGAATCGAACCAGGGACCCTGTGCTTGCCGGAACCACTGAGCTAAATCTCTGGCCCCTAATTTTTTTTATTATTGTTGTTGTTTCTTGAGCAGGGTCCTGCATTGTAGGTCAGGCTGGCCCTGAATTTACTACGTAGCCCAGGCTAACCTCGAACTCACAGTAATCCTCCTGCCTCTGCCTCCTGGGCACTGAAATTACAGGCATGAGCTACCATGCTGGGCATTGTGGTGTGTGGTACTGATTGCTGGTGGGCATGAGTCGCCACACCCAGCCTTGTGGTACGTGGTTACCAGGGATTGAACTTGGGACCTTGTGCTTACTAGGCAGATGTCAGAAGCACTGAGCTACATCCCCAGCCCTAATTTGGTTTTGTGAGACAGGGTCTCACCATGTAGCTCAGGCTGGCTTCCAACTCAGGCCGATCCTCCTGCCTCTGCCTCTTGAGTGCACCACCACACCTGGCCTCCTGCTAAAGTTTTAAAAATGGGCAAAGACTTTCAACACTGCTCTGTGCCCAAAGAAAGTATACAAATGCCCAAAGAGCACAGAAAACATGCTGGATGGCATCAGTCCTTCCGGACATACAAAGTGAAACCACAGCGAGACAACCTGGATGAGAAACGGGCTCTCCGGTCACGCTGAGGGCTGGGATGGAATACCCGAGGCCGCTTTGCAAAGAGCTGGCAGCTCCTCAAGGAAGTGAGAGGAGCAGCCCCGGGGCTTCGGCCCCACCTGGACCACGGCCCCGGGACCCAGAGTGCGCAGACTTCGGATGACAACGTTTTCGTCTCTAACAGCCCTAAAGCACACAGCACCCAGGCGCCACCCCCGGCCCATGGCAGCCACAGTGTGGAGAGCCTCAGCTCACGGGGCAGGGGCGCGGCCCGTGCCCCGCGGCACCCTCGAAACAGCACTGAGTGAAAGGGCCAGGCCTCGAAGCGCAGCATGCAGAGCAGACAGGCCGGGCGGACGGAGGACGAGGGACGGCGGGGAGAGGGAGGTGGACCCAGGAAACACGCTGGGGTTAGATAGCGATCGTGACTCTAAAAGAAGAAAAGAAAAAACACTGAGTTGTATACTTTAAAAAAGAGACAGGTTAATAAAAACCAAGAACAAAACGGTGGCGATCTCCAGATCGGGCCACGCTATAGGGCCTGACGCCAGGTCCAGCACACGATCAAGCCGGGCCGCCGCCCAGGAGCCCAGCAGAGACAATATTGACTCGAGGTTTATTGAGGACCGTCCCCTGGGAGTGAAAGAGCAGACACGGAGTCACCGCTAGCGGCCTGCTCTCGGGAATGACGTTTCTTCTGAGAAACCATCTTGTATCTTGTGGGCACCTGGAGGTGTGTGTGCTTCTGAAACAAGGTCTCATTGTGTAGCCCAGGGTGGCCTTGGAACACAGCATGCCCCTGCCACAGCCCCCCAAGGCGGGGATTACAGACGTGCACCCCCAGGCCCAGGCACACAGGGGTACCTGTTAGACCAAGTGTGAATGGCAGCCATCTGCGTGCGGGTGGGAGGCTGGCCCCTCCTGAGTTCCTCCTGCCCCTGCCACGCACTGCCCGGGGCAGCCCCACCTCTGCCTCCCAGGCCCTGCCTGTGCTCGCCCCCCGTGGCCTCCGCCTTGGGCTGTGGGGTCGGACTACTCAGGGACGGGGCGGGCCCTCGGGGAAGGCGGCCATGAACGGCGATGGCAGGGTCCCTCCTGTGGGGCTCCTGGGCTCTGGGCGAGGGAAGGGTGCTCACCCACGCATCTGGCACAGCCTGGGTCAGACAGACAGGCACTGCAGTCACTGGCACTGGGCAAATCACTCGGTGCCCGAGCCCCAGGCCCACTCCATGACGGGAACAGCAAGACACGCCCAGGGGAGGCTGAGGCCGGCGAGGTCCCAAGGGCCGACCCCTTAGAATTCTCAGCCACAGCCTGCGGCGGGGCCCCGTGAGCACTCAGAAGTCTGCCGCGGGAACGGGAAGGAGAAGCAGCACCATGGCCCGGCCCCAGGCCTGGGGCGCAGAGGTGGGGCGTCTCCAGCCTGGGGGTCAGCACGGAGGGGCTGGGCCCCGACCCAGGCTCCGCAGCTGGGCTGAGCAGCACTCAGGGCCTTGGGCCAAAGGGAAGCTGTGAAGAAGCCGATTAGCTGAGGGCTGCAGAACACCAAGGCCTTGGAACCAAACTGTGGGCAAGTAGTGCCAGGCGCCAGGGCAGCAGAGCCCGGGGCGGAAGAACGGAGCGGCCAGGGGCTCAGAGGGGTGCAGAGCAGCACAGGCTACGGGCTGAGGGAGGGCTGACTTCCACCCTGAGAAGGGACAGACACCCCGGTGACCACCGCAGGACCCACCCCAGGAGCAGCAGCACAGCCCCCAACACCACAGGGAGAAAAGGGCCGAGATTCCACATGTGGTGGCTTTAACTTACAAAAATATTTATTTGCCCAGCTTTCCTCATCTTGCCGTAACACACTCCCCAAGTCAGGAAGCCCCACGGGGCCCGACATGCGTGGCCCGACGGTCACTTTGGCAGGTTTTCAGACCAGTAACGTGGCCCGGAGACCCGGATCTCTTCATCTGCAGAGCTCACGGCAGCGGCCCAGGAGGCTGAGGAGAAAGTGCTGCACAGACGCTGCAGGCTCTCTGGGCACAAGGTGGCTCGCTGCCACCCTCCAGCTGGAGGCCAGGCAGGGACAGTCAGGAAGCTGCTCACCCAGGCCCCGGGAGGCAGGCGCACAGGACGCGGCCGCCCGCCGTCACTGCTGCTTGTGCGGGACAGGCTTCCAGACGGGCGGGAACTGCCTGTGGATCAGGGTGAGCCCGCACAGGATGAGGAACACGCCTCCCCACCACAGCACCTCCTGACACTCGCCGTACAGCACGAAGCCCAGCAAGGCCTGCGGGCAGGGGCAGAGGCAGCGTCAGCATCCAGCTCCCAGCACACACCGCCTGCTCCCCGGGGCCGCGCAGGGCACAGGCCCAGTCTGCAGCCGAGGCTGGGACTCCACACCCTTCCTTCCAGCCTGGCCCAGCAAGGTGTGGGCGCGAGACCCAGGCGACCGCGGGCAGCAGCGGGTAGCTCTGTCTGCTCAGGCCGCGTTCCCACCTCCTGAGAAGTCATCCATGTCTAAGTGCTCTGTGACTGGAGAAACAGCCAGGCAGTGTCAAGCCTCAACCCAGCCTCCACGGCACCTCCTGTCCCTCTGTCTGGGAAGCAGGGGCTCCCCAAGGACAGCTCTCGCAGGACACGGTTCAGGACACGGCTGTGGGCCAGGCTACTCACCGAGCTGAGGATGTTTGAAAAGGTCACTGTGACTGACGCGATAGCTGACGACATGGAGAAACTGAGGCCCCGGCTAAAGAAGGTCCACATCAGAGAATTGGCGCTGAACATCATCACAATGCTCAAGATGCAGACGCTCACATGGACCTGCAGGAGAAAGTGTCACTGCAGCCACCGTCAGGACCCCGCCAGGGCCCAGGTGGCCTCAGAACTTCCTGTGTGGAGCTCCCACAACCACAGCAGAGCCACCTACACAGGACACGGACTCAGGAAGACACTGGCGGGCCACGTGCCCAGGGCAGAGGCAGAATACTAACCCAGAACAGTACTTCCCACCAAGCACCAGCCCCTGCCTTCCTCAGGACAGTGCTGGCAGCAGTGCCCCAGCTGGCATGCACGTCCAGGCCAGGCCAGGGCCTTACTTGTGGACCAGGCGGAGCACAAAGGGCAGCAGTGGTCTCCACACCCGTGTGCAGATGCACCCACTGAGGCAGGCCCTCGGCGCTGGGCACCCAGTGCATTCTTGTTTATCCATGTGACAGATGAAGAACTAGAGGTGTTACGCCCCTCCCCCAAGAGCCAGACTGGAGAACGCCACCAGGAGTCAAACCAGGGCAGCACGGCCCAAGCACCTCACTGGGCCCCAGCCCTGCCAGGGACACGTCAACTAGGGTATCTGGCGGGCCCCCTCAGGCGCTGGTACAGAAATCCTAATTGCCTTCGCTGGTGTCTTCCAAGAATGTCATGGAAACAGAAACTACTACTAACATCAGTAGTTGTTAATAGCCTCTGCTTTGTAAAGCTGTTTGTTTTGCCTTATGGAGCTCTGTTCCCGACTGCTTCATTTTGCTCATGTTGTTAAACCAACATTTTTTGAGACCCTGTCTCAAAAAAACAAAACCAAACAAGACAAAAAAAACTGACTGCAAATCTGAAACCTGCTGTCAGTCCATCTGAAAAGGACTCCTTTCCTCATGGCTGATTCTTGCTAGCAAATCAAGTTCTCTCTTTAGCCCTAACCCGCATCTCTCAGGTGCTTTCAAATTCCTTTTGTTGAAACAGCATCGCTTGGATAACCTGAGGCAAATATATTTTCCTTCTTTCTGTTTTTAAGACAGGGCCTCACTTTTTAGTTCAGGCTAGCCCTGAACTCACTATGTAGCCCAGGCAAGCCTCCAACTTACTGCCCCTGCCTCTTGCTTGAGCCACCACACCCAGCACTGCGGTGTGTGGTACTGATTGCTCATGGGCATGAGTCACCATGCCCGGTATTGTTGTATGTGGTTATCGGGTTGGAACAGGGACCCTGGGTTTGCTAGGCGGGCGCTGGAACCACCGAGGTAAACCTCCGGCCCTCTCCTGGTTTTTTTTTTTTTTGCTTTTTGAGACAGAGTCTCGCATTGTAGTTCAGGCTGGCCCTGAGCTCACTATGGTGCCCAGGCAAGCCGCCGCGAACTCAGCAATCCTCCTGCCTCTGCCTCCCGAGTGCTGGGATGACAGGCGTGAGCCACCACGTCCGGCATTGTGGTATGCGGTGTTGATTGTTGGTGGGCGTGTCTCCACGCCCAGCATTATATGTGGTTACCGGGGATCGAACTCAGGTCCTTACGCTTGCGAGGCAGGCGCCGGAACCACTGAGCTAACCCTCCGGCCCCCTCTCCTGGTTTTTAATGGGAGCAAACTTGACAGAGAGAAGGATCTTCAGAAGCTCCCTGTACAAAGGGCATGCAGAGCTTGCTTGGTTGTGAGGGGAAACCTGCCAGTAGAGCTGGCCACTTTTCCAAGGTTGGGACCAACACTCATCATGCTTGTATTTTCTTCTAGAGACAAGGTCTCTGTGTCTCATCCAGACTGACCACTGTGTAGCCCAGGCTGGCATCAAACTTGAGATGATCAGCCTGTCTCCGCCTCCTGAGTGCTGGATTACATGACAAATGTGCATCACCAACCCAGGCGCCACCCTATTTATTTATTGTCAATTTTCTGCCAGGTGACTACCAAGTGTTTTGAGGCCAGGAGGCCTTCTTGTAATTTACACAAAAGCTTCTACTGGCCTGTGGCAGCCTCGCCCATAACATAAAAAATTATAAAAGCCAGAGTACAACCGCAAACTCTAGGAAACTTCATGCCCCACGGTCACTCATTTTACTCTAGCCCATGCACCTAAGGACTGTGCCCAAAGGAACGCTAGCTTACAGCATGGCACCTCTCACTACATTAGCCCAAAATAGCCTGGGAGCTAAATAATGTGTCTCCTGGCCTAATCAGGGCCCAGGTCTGGGCAGCAGGGGCAGTGGGAGCCTTCGAGCAAGCAGAGCTGGTGAGGACTCGTGGAGAGAGGCCCGAGGTTCAGCTCGGCCCGTGGAGGCAGCGGGTTCGGGACTTCTGCCAGGAGAGGTCGAGGACCTATTTTTCAGGATTCCCTCGTGCGCCTGCGTTACCGGACAAGGGCTTTTCCGGGAAGCTGGTTAGAGGATCAGAAGATGACGACGGATAAAAGATATGGGCAACAGGTTGCTCAGTCAGTTGCAGAGAAAAGCTGAAACCCATTTAAGGCCTTAAAACGCGAGGTAAAAGGCGGCGGACTCCTGGGAGCCAGGAGCCCGCACGGACGGGCGGCGGCCGCCTGGAGGGACGCCCCCTCCCTCGCGGGCCCACCCGCTTCCCGCAGCCGCTGGGGACGCGCCCTCCTTCCCGGGCCCCCCGCGGCCCCCGCGCCCCGGGCTCCACCTCGTTGCCGAAGGCCAGCTTGGCGGCGGCGGCGGCCACCGCCCCGGACGCGCCGGCACACAAGCAGTTGAACACGCCCCAGAAGCGGCGCCGCATCGCGCCGGCCTGGAGGTGCGGGGGGACCGCGGCCGGCGTGTCGGGGTAGGCGGTGGTCGCCACGGCGCTGCGCGGAGGCAGCGGAGCTGCCGCCATGGTACCAGCTCCGCCGAGGACACGGCGGTCACGTGACGCGGCGCCCACGTGACGCGGGGCGTGGGTGGGCGGGGCTCAGGGTGGGCGGGCCCAGCGGGTTCCGCCCCGCCCATCTTTTGGGAGGCTCAGTCTCTCGCCCAGGGCTGTGAGTTCTCTGAGATTGTCCAGAGCGAGTTTGTCGGCACCGACTGATGAGATCTACCATGGATAGAACGCCCAGGCCCAGGCCCAGCAGCTCTGTTAACTCCCGGTCCTGGCCCGGCCCACAGCCTGGCTTGGTGTGAAGTTACGCGCCGACTTCTGTTCCCTAAAAATACCTGTTGATGCCTTAGCCCCTGCAAATGTGGCCAGATTTGCAAGCCAACTAAGTGAAGATGGACTCTTTCGTGGTCAGGGCGGGGCCGACCCAGTCAGAGTGTAGGCCTGGGGTCAAGTGTGTGCCCTGAGCGAACTCGGCCCTGGGTCTGAGCCCACCGACACGGACAGGGATAGACAGCACACTGAGCCGAGACGGCAGGGAGCGCTCTGGAGCCCGTTGAGAAGCCCGTCGGGCGCCTGCTCCCTGGACTCTGCTGGAGCACAGATACCAGTGACTGAGGTCGCCCGCTTTTCACCTGTCCGGCCGCCCTAGGCTGATCTCAGTAAGACAAGACCCCGGCCTCCGCGGCCCTCCTCCGGGGGGAGGGAGCAGCTCTGCACCCGCTCGCTGGCTCCTGTGCACCGACCAGAAGTTCTCCACCTCGGAAGCTCCTCTGTGCCGCAAGTCCCCACTGCCACCCTCCCCTCGTCCCCAGGCACCGCGATGGCCTGCGGCCACGCTCCTCAGCATGGACGCTGGTCCTGCTCCTGCTGCTCTTGGGCATCAAGTTCTGTGAGGTCCCGGGCCGTCAGTTGGCCGCTCTCTGCTGCCCACTAGTATTTCATAAGGGACAGTGTCCGACAGCCTCGGTCACGGGAAAGAGCAGGCATGCAGCACACAGCCTGCAAGACATAAAAGAACAAGGTCATGTTCCAAGGTCATGTTCCCAGCCCTGCTGACCAAGCCAAAGGCAGCCAGATACCTATGTAAAAGAAAGGATTTGTTCAGAGCTGGCTCCGGGTGGGGGGTCCCTGTCTGCCTCAAATCACCATTTCCCCGTGCACAGGTGGGCCAGGGTCCTGTTCGGTAAGAGGAGCAGGGGACACAGAAACAGTGCAGGTGCCCACACCTGCATCGCGGCTTCCAGCACCTTGTCCCTGGCCCTCGGGAAGGAAACCGGCTGCTGGATGGAGAGGAGGCTGTTGGTTATGCGCTCAGCAGGGGCCCTAACGTTGCTCACCTCCGCAAGGGAGGGCTCTGATTTGTAACGTTCCCCTTGCACTGCCAGTTACGCACGCCTCCCCCTCGCCCCGGCCCAGCCCTCCGTCTCGGGGAGCCATCGCGTCCGCTGGCCTCTCGTGTGGCCGCGATGCAGAGATCCAACCCCAGGCAGGTGGAGCGCGAGCGAGAGGCACTCGAGCTGGCAACATCCCACCGTGGACGCTGTGTTGAAGTCCTGGGTCCCGCTGGGCCCTGGCATTTCCATGGCGGGGCTGGACTCCTTTCCAAAAGCAGCTTAGGGATTTTGTCCACCCAGCAACACTGACCCGAGAGGTCCCTGCTCCACCATACAGGTGACACGGGAGAGCCTGCGTCTTCCCCGCGTCATGGGAGAGAGGAGCGCTTTCTTCATCCCAGCCCAGGCAGAGACAAAAGTGTGGACGCGAGCATGGCTGTCCGGACCCTGGCACCTGAGCGAGGGACCCGCGATGCTTGGCTTCCTGCGGCAGCGGACGGCGGCGTGGGGACGCGCCCGCCCCCTCGTGGCCAGCACCATCGGCGCATCTGAACGGACTCGGGCCTCCCAAGGACCGGAGAGGAAGGAAGGGTGGTCTGATGAGGGCGCTTGAGAGCAGCCCAGGTTTGCTGGCCGGAGGTCTCTGGTTTGATGTCAGGTGCCAAATGACATTTACTGAGATGGAAATAAAATAAGTGTGTTCCTGGCAAGAAGAAAAAGACAAAGCTGCCGTTCCTGCTCCTGCCCTAGTGAGGAGCTCCCGAGGGGACTTTTCGCCAGGCCCACATCTCCACTGTGATAAGCCAGGGGGACCTCTGCTCCCCACTCGGTTTCTGTGCGCAGGAAGAGGACCTGCCGCCGTCCAAGTGTCTTCTAAAGCCATCGGTCCTGAGCGCAGCGTGGCACAAACCGCCCCCTACAGCCTCCCGCACCACACGCTCTGAGGACCCGTCTGCTGGCGGGGGGAGCGGCCCTCAGTCACACGGACCGCTGCTAAGCACTGTTAACTTAAGCAAAGAACACCCACTGTGCTCTGCTCCTATGCGGCCACGTTTTCTTCTTGCTCCACTGACTGATCCCCACGATTCTCTAAGATCGTAACAAACTCAAACGTTTTCATTTCATTTGCTTTACATTTTCCATTCTTTCTTATAGCCTTTGGGAAACCAAAAGAGTCTCCTAATTTTTTTTTTTTGTTTGCTTTTTTTTTTTTTTTTTTTTTTTTTTTTTTTTTTTTTTTTTTTTTTTTTTT
>PVIC010009837.1:0-44406 GCA_004025085.1 Thryonomys swinderianus
CTTTGTAGTTCAGGCTGGCCCTGAGCTCACTATGGTGCCCAGGCAAGCCGCCGCGAACTCAGCAATCCTCCCGTCTCTGCCTCCCGAGTGCTAGGATTACAAACGTGAGCCACCACGTCTGGCATTGTGGTATGCGGTGTTGATTGTTGGTGGGCGTGAGTCTCCACACCCAGCATTCTATGTGGTTACCGGGGATCGAACTCAGGACCTTGCGCTTGCAAGACAGGCGCCGGAACCACTGAGCTAACCCTCCGGCCCAGGTAAAATTAATTTTAATAAAATATCATTTTACCATGCCAGAGGCCACACTCCAGTGGTTCATCAATAGCACTGTATTTGCTCACACTTGGGGAGGCTGGAAGTCTAAGATCAAGTGTCGGTGTGTACAAGTCAGTGCCGACAAGAGTGTGGAGGGCTGGGGCAAGGCTTCAGAAAAGACTGAGCGTGCTCAGAGTCGGATTTAATGTAGAAAGTTACAGGGTTGGCCTACAGTGGTCACCCACAGCATCAGATGTAGCCGAGAACAAAGGACCTGTCTGCACGAGAGACCTGAAGGATCCAGCTGAAGGCCCGGGGTCCACGGCAATGGCCCACGTGAGTCCATGTCAGGAGGACGAAGGGTTTGTGATGGAAGACTGAGGTGTCCGTGCCAGGAAGTGGAGAGTCAGTGCCAGAAGCTAAAGAGCCCGCGCTGGCAGCACAGGGCTGGGCCTCGCAGTGGAAGAATGAGCGCCAAACGCCGGGAGATGACGCGCAAAGCAAGGGCAGAACGGGCGCTCCTCGGAGAAGAGCTTCCGAAGCTCCTCAGAGGAGAATCCGCCTTGACAAAGCTCTTCCAAGAAAACTCAGCTGAAATCCTTCTCTTTTTACACTCTCCTGACAGCAAGCCTGCTCAAAATGGGTCTTCCCCTCTCAGAACAGCTGAGCCAGTGCACGTGGCTGTTCCCACTCAGGATGACAGTCACCACCACGGGAGCAGCTTTCGCCACTTCTGAGACGTCTCTTGACGGAGCCGAGGTCGCCTGTTCGCAGCATCTCCTCGTGTCTCTCCCTGTGCGCAGGCTCAGCTCATGTCTCTGTGCCCAGATTTCCTCCGCTTGTAAGGGCGCCGGTGAGACGGGTGAGAGCCCCCCCCGCTCAGGCCTTACTTTCACCCCTTCAGAAACCCCCATTTCCAAACCTAATCACTTTCTCAGGCACTGCAGGAATTAGGACTTCAACATAAGAATCTGGGGAAACACAATTCAGCTCGTAAAAACATAGATTACCTAATCTAGTCTATCAACATACAGTTAATATAAAAATTATTAATGAGATATTTACATTTTTTCTCTATGAGGGCTTTGAAATCTGCCACGTATTTTAGCCATATTTTACAGGGTCACTAGGTACATGTGGATAGTGGCTATTATTTTAGGGAGTACAGATCCAGAGCCAAACCTCCTCCCTTTGGGAGATCCAGGAATGGTTGCAAGGAGGCCAGGAAGGAGATGTAGGTAGACAGACAGACAGACAGACAGACAGATGGTAGACAGATGCATTTTCTGAGGCAACTAATAGCAAATGTGTACCTTCTGTCAGCTGAATAGCTGAGAAAAATTTTGATATCATAATACTTGCCTTCGGACGTGCAGAGGTTAGGAAGCCTAACTCTGCCACCAGGGTTTCTGGAGCCTGCATTTCCTTAGCCTGAAGATGAAGGTGAGAAAAATCTCTCCAGGGTTCCACAAGGCTGGCAGGGGTCGCAGTGGCTGCCATCTCACTGCCAAGGCGGGCAGCGTTGTTGCTATTAGTGTGCTGATGAGTAGAGTTTGTTGGTGACCCCGCTTTCTGCCCGGCTTCTGAGGACTCCGGGGGCTCCTGGGTCCTGGCTTCGAGGGGCGGGTCTGAGTGAACCCTTCAGGATGTCAGGGGCTGGAGAGGCCTGGGGCTGGGTGAGCCCTGAGCTCGAGTACGCGCCTTCCGGGAACTCCTTTGTCCGCCCTGTTAACACTCTCAAGGTTTTGGAAGGTGCAAGGAAGGATGAAGCAAACGAGCATATTGCCGGTTGAGTGCTTCCTGTGTTGATATCAGGGCACAAGCATTTCCTGTGTGCCACAAATAATGTTCTCCACCTGTGTGGGGAGCCTGGGAATGCAGCCTTGCCTTCCTCAGCCCCTCTCCACACAGCTGTTCTGCTGGTGGGATTTCTCCGGTTTGCAAGCAGACAGCCATAAACGGGGACCTGGGGCCCGTCACGGGCGTCCCTTCGCCCTCCCTGGGTCATCTGGCTGTGGGAAGACTCCACTGTGTCTGGCAGCTCATCCAACACTGTGTGACACAGATAACCCAAAGTCGCTTCCTTTTGCTTAACTGGAGTCCGCCGCTGTGTACTCACACCCTTCCGTCCTGCAGTCTTTCTGACGCTCCTTAGCAATGGCAGACTATCTGTCCCCCCCCCACCCCCACCCCCACCCCCACCCCCACTTCCTGTTCCCCCCAAGGTCAACATCCTGTGTTTCTTTGGTTCAGCAGTTTGTTTTTCCCTTTTATCCATATTTATTATTTTATTCCTCTTTGCCTCTCAGTTGCCCTTTTAGACATTTTTCTCACCTCTCCTGAGAAAGGTCAAGGAAAATAAAGGAGATGAAATTAAAACCAACTAATTCTACTCCTCATCACCAACAACGGTAGGGAACATGTGGGGAACAAAGGAGTTAAATGAATGATTTCATTCATTTCCTCCCTGGGATTGGTTGATACAGCTTTAGCACTTGATTGTTCTGCCACACATTGGCCTGGATTAAATAGTGACATTTATTCATAGGCATTCCTACGTGACATTTATTCTCTCTTCATTCCATCTTCTCATATCCTAAGAGATTCCTCTCTTTCCACCAACCGTGTTAGAGAAATGTTAGCAGGTAGCAGATAACATCCTTACCTGATTGACTAATGAACCCCAAATCCCACAAACTGGATTTATAACCAAGGTAAGAAATATACATAAATTGATATCAGAAAGGACAGCTGACAATCCCCTCTGCTCCTGTGAATTTGGGATTGCCATAACAAAATCTCGGGCTACAGCACTGTGTTTTAACCAGCCATCCCGAGGAGACTGTGGTCCATATGGGACTCAGCTCCCCACTGGCTTCACTCTGATCTACAAGGATTCTCATCCCACCACCTGCCCCTGATGAATGCTTATTTCTTATTTTCCCATTGCAGTAATTCTGCATGGAGCATCCTCGAGCACTAGAATGTCCTTTTTGGAGCACAAGTTCCAGCCTTAACTTTGGTGCATCAAGGTTGTAACCATATCGCTGGGGGATTTAGCTCAGTGGGTCTAGTGCCTTTCACATAAGTGCAAGGTCGTAAGTTCAATCCCTGGTAAGGAAAAAAGCAATGGTTATAGCCGTTGATGTCCTTTGGATGTTACTTTGGTCACAGGTGCTGTTCTCTAATTTCAACACACTCGGCTGAGGTCCTGCTTTCTAGCAGCAGATCCTAATCATGGCTTCTCTTTTCTGTCAGTATCTGGAATTTTATTACCCTGTGTGGCATTCGCAGTGCACCAGCCAGTCTTTTCTTGAGCTTTTAATCACCTCATAAGGAATATTACTGATACCAGCATTTTTTAAAGGATGGTAACAAGTTTTATGTCAAAGTAAATTTTTTAAAAAAGTAAGTGTCATGCTGGGCGTGGTAGCTCACGCCTGTAATCCAGCACTTGGGAGGCAGAGGCAGGAGGATTGCTGAGTTTGAGGCTTGCCTGGGCTATGTAGTGAGCTCAGGGCCAGACATGTCTCCAAAAAAAAAAAGTGTCAAAAGGCAAAGTTCCTTGTTCAGATAAATTTTGGAACAAATTGCATTTAACATACCAAATTTGGCTTTGGTCGGATTTCTTTGTTATTTATAATAAAATAAAAATGTCCTACGGAGCTTTAGAAGCCAAGGTGCTCAAGGGTAGTACAGTCTTCTGCACTTTCTGCCATACTTGACCATGGGAGCATATTTTTCATAAGTTTAGGAGCTACTCCTGCCAGGTCTATTCATTTTTCTCTATATAATTTTCATCCTTATAAAATCTCCCAAGCGATTTTGGGTTATCTGTATTGTACAGTGCTAGATGGGCTGCCAGACAAAATTCCTAAAAAGAAACTAGTTAGCTTCGGATTTTAGTAATGGGAGAACCTGGCGATATGTCCTAACTAGAGATTTTTCCGTAGATCTTTCTCATCAGTAAGACCCTTTAAAAGATGTCACAGTTCCTAAGACTTAGTATTACAACTTCTGTTGTCTCCGCTGTTTGTAGACTCCATCGATCTCTTAGTGACTTAATTGTTGTGTTCTATTCTTAGTGGCCTCTTACAATGTTGAATACTTTCTGAAAGGTCATATCTCATGCTAAATTTAGCTAGAATTTTTAGCAGGCTAGACTGATTATTGGTCTTAATGGAAGTAAATGCGAACCTTTTCCCTCCTTTGTCATTAAGTTACTGATTTTTGACTAGAGGAAGTAGCCACTGGGTAAGTAGGGGTCTTTTCAAAAAATTGTGACACATCAAAACCAATATAATTGTTCTTTAATTCAACTTATACCCATTGAATGCATATGTGCGGGTCCTGGGGCTTTCCCTGAAGGCATAAGAGAAGTCTAGTGGGGTTAACCGCATTTGTAAAGACTGGGCCGTGCTCGCTTCGGCAGCACATATGCTAAAATTGGAAAGACTGGGCCTAGTGAGGGTAACAGAAATGGGTGTTGGCGTTCAAGGCATAGTGAGGATAAAGGGCTTGAGCAAAGTGAACCTGGTCTTGGGGTCCTAGCGTTTGTCTAGGTGTTTGCAACTCAGCTCAGGGTTCTGCAGAGTATAAAGACGCAGTGAAATATGCTTTCCCCCATTATACTCCCCAGGCTGAGACCTATTGCCCATTTGCCATCTCTTTGGGGCTCCAGTTTCCTCTTCTGTTTCAGGGGGCAACAGAGGATTTGGGGGAAGATTGACAGAGATCCAGAGGGTTCACAGGATGCTTAGCATGTGCTCGGTGCTGCCTGTGGGTCCGTTTACTTTCCCTGTCCTAGTTTCCTAGGGAGCCTGCGGTGTCCTGAGGATTCTAGTTAAGGAACCCGGTGACTGACCTACCCAGGAACATGACTCCTGTGTGCACAGCCCCAGGTCGGGGGGCTCGAAGGGAATTGCCAGTTCAGCTGGTCAGACTCACGACATGGGAGAAAAAAGGCACGTAAGTCAAAGAGGGAAGGACAATTACCGCGGCGTTATGTGGCCCGGGAGCCTGCGCTGTGTGGCTGGAGGAGCGGTTCCTCCCCCGGTGTGGACACTCAGTCACCTGGCGCTTGTTGAAATAGATCACCGGCGCAGCTCTGGAACAGGTGGCAGAAATAGCCGCAGAACAGGGTGAACGTACTTTGTGCCACGGAACTGAACACTAACAGATTGGTGAGATGGCGAATTCTATGTTGTGTATTCTTTAACCTTCCCCTCGATCCCTCACACGGATTTCTAAGCCAACTCCCTGGAAATCTGATTCTATAGTGGGGGAGGGGGGGGGTCGGACCTATAACAGATTTCCAGCTCATCCTGGTCCAGAACTACAATATGGATCCTTGATGATGGGATAGTGAGAGACCCGAACCTTTTGGCTAGAGCTCCTGGGGCCTCCCTGAGTTGTAGTAACATTTGTTATCTTTTGGTAGCTTCTGGAGAAGATAAAACTCATAAAACTCACTGTATGCACACCAAAGCATTGCATTAGGGGGACATACCTTGGGTATGGGGCCCCTAACTCTTATCTGTTGTTTTTTTTTTATTGAGTTTATTGGTACGTTTTAGATACACATCATGATCCCATTCAACATTGAAAATTACCTATACATGAATCTGTATCTGTTGCATTTGTTTGTTTGGTTGTTTCTTTGAAACAAAGCCTGTGTAATTCAGGCTGGCCTTGAACTTACTATGCAGCCCAGGCTGGCCTTGAACTCATGGTGATTGATCCTCCTGCCTCAGCCTTCCAAACAGCGGGATTACAGGGATACGCTACCACACCTGGCTTGTATTTGTTTTTAATAACTTTTTATTTTGAAATAGTTAAGACTCATAGGGAGTTGCATAAATAGTATAAAGTTTTCATGTACATTTCATTAAGTTTCTACCAATAATAAAATTTTTCTTCAGATCTTGGAAACTGGTGACAGTTTAATGTTATGTTTATTGACTGATGTTGGGATGAAACTCAGAGTAGGAGCTGATTTTCAAATACCTTTAGTCTCACTCTGGCAAAATGAGGTGGGATAAGTGCTTGAGTTCCTAATATGGATTTGTTAAGTTTTCAGAAGATCTCAGTTACAAAAAAAGAGGAAAAATCTACCCAGACATAGGCTGATTTTATATCTTCATCACCTGTGACTTGTTGCTAACCCAGTTTGTCCCTTAGAAGTAACTGTTGCAGGAAGTAATGAGTTTCTTGTCACCAGAGGTATTCAAGCCTGAGCCTTAGGATTCCTGTCCCCAGCTCTGAGACGGGGTTAGGGTTAGATGTTCCTTAAGTACCTTATGCCTTAAAAGTCCTTTGACTCTCAATTGGCTTGTCATAGTTTGTACCCAGCTTTGGGGTATGTTTCATAGGTCATTCCGTGTTGATGTAGCTGCTACAATGATCAGTTTCCTGGGCTTTAGTCTGAGTAGTTTGAGAGAGGTGTTGGATCACACAAGTGTGGCTAGAGCTGCTAGATTGATAACAAGTCAGGTGAAGTAGATGGAGAGAAGGGGAGATATTCCTGGGAATGGAAACAGCACACGCAAATTTCCTTTGGGATGGCCTTTGTATGTCACGTACGGGAGACACTGAGAAACTTTGTCTGTTTGAAAGTGGTGGTTTGTATGAAGCTGGATTAGACTTAGCCTGTAACTTCTGCTGGTATTACCGAAGCTGCTTTAAAGAATGCCTTTCACCAAGCGATGCCACGGAGAGCAGTTAAACTGAAGATCTCCTAGCTGTGAGAAGCTAGCTCCCCTGAGATAGGACTGGATGTTGGGTCTTTCGTGCTTGGCAGGTTTGCTCCATGGTCTTATGGGCTTTTCTGGTGGCTGCTAGTCTTACATGTTGAGTGTCCAAAAGAGTCACACATGGAATCTTAGCTGGGTGGGCCACTTGGGGATCATAGTGGACGATTACGTTGCTGTGAAATGCCAAGAGGAATTTGATTGTCTTGCAGTTTTCTTTAGAACCGTGGATAGGCTTGGCATTTCTGGGAGTAGATCGTTTTGGATGCTTCTGCAGAGCAGAGTCTCCCTTCTCTATTCTGTCACCCCTTGATACTAGCTATCAGACTCCCTCGTGGCAATTCATTATAAGTCCGATCAAGAACTGTGTGAAGTTCCCAGGAAGGAGAATATACAGGTACTTGCCCTGGGTAAAGTCCACTGGCAACATTTCCACTTTCTTTTTCCCCTCTAAGAACTTCAAACTTTTTAATGCACATGCCTATGCTACATGTTTCTGTTCAACTTGAGAATTTGTTACACATGTGCATCTTGATCATTTTTATTCCCCTTTGCTCATTCCACCTTCTCCAGGTCCCCTTGATGGTCACTCTAATATGAAAGGCCCAAGAGCAAAATGAAAAGATTATTTTTTGCATCTCTTTTTCCCGTAGTCATTCTTTTTTCTTCATGAGGAAAACATATTTCCCATCAACAAGCAAGTGTATGCAGGAGGAGCTTCTAGGAGTCCCACGGCCTGTGCTAGAAGCCATCTAGTGTGTGGGAACCATCTCGTCAGCCTCGTACGGGAGTGAATAGTCCCAGAGAAGGGCAGAGAGGCGAGGGCTCAAGGCCCTGTCCCGGAGGGCCTGGCTCTCCGAGGCCCCGCTGGACCAGCTCTATCAGTCCCCTCTCAGCATCAGTCTGACCCTGCCCTTGTCTCCTTGGCCTGGCCCTGCACAGGTCCAAATCTGTCCTGCTTGTCACTGTGTCACCTTGGGCAGGTGACTTAAACTCTGTCCTTTGGTTTCTTTTCTGCAAAGCAGGATGGAGATTGGCACCTACTTGCAGACGGGGTTGTGCCCATCGAGTGGGAGAGAATATGTGTACCAGTGGGGCACCTAGCAAATGCTCACAGAAGAGTGGCTGCCGTGACCTTGTGCCAGGGCAAACTTTGAGAGCTTCCTTCACTTTCCATAGGCTCAGGGGCTTTTATCTTATTATCCCTTCCTTCCTTCCTTCCTTCCTTCCTTCCTTCCTTCCTTCCTTCCTTCCTTCCTTCCTTCCTTCCTTCCTTCCTTCCTTCCTTCCTTCTTTTGAGACAGGATCTTGCTTTGTAGTTCAGGCTGGCCCTGAGCTCACTATGTACCCCAGGCAAGCCTCAAACTCATCAATCCTCCTGCCTCTGCCTCCCGAGTGCTGGGATTACAGGCATGGGCCACCATGCCCGGCATTATTCTCTTTTCTTTTTAATAGCAAAAGGGAGATAATGGAATGAAATGCAGGGAGGAAGATGAGGAAACACTAAAAAACAGTTGAGAAGTAGCGCTGGATGAGAACTTTTGAAACTGACAAGTTCTGTATAGTAATAAAAGCCCAAACCCAGTGAGTCAAAGGAGAAGACAAATGAGGCTCTTTGTCTGTGCCCTGAAAAATACATCCAGGGGCCGTGGGGCTTGTGTTACTGAGGCCCAACACCCCCAGCATCTGAGGGAACTGAGGCTTGCCAGGCCAGAAACACATGCCCACCTTTTCGAGAAGAAGCTGTAGGTGTCAGTTGGTAATTAACATATTTTCACCAACTTGCACCACACCAGTGGTACATGCATGACTGTCCCTTAGGGCAGCTTGTGTCATTGGTGGCACAAATGGATCAAATAATTTTTATAAGTTTTGTACTAATAAATAAGTCTAAAAATGGACCAACTATGGGTAGCTTCTTGAATTTTAATAGTAACTTCCTAAATACAAATACTATTACTATTCATACCAATTAAAAGTTACTACAATAATCAATCATGTTAAATTAAGACATTTGAGGATAGTTTACTAATCTCTAAATTTTTAACATGGAATTCCTGTAAGCACTATTGCTGGTTATATAATAATGCATTTACAACTGATGTATCACAAACTAGCTGTACTATAATTTTTATACATTTTAATGTTTTTCTTGAAGTGTACATGGTAACATGGAGTCTGCTAAATCAATGCCTTTCTTTGCATTATTGTAAACAAAGACACCCCCCCCCAAGAAGTATTACAGGCCATGTCATGAGACAGTCATGCATGCACCACTGGTGGTGATTCAAGCCAGTGGGAACAAACGAATTCAAATCAGAGCCGCCTGGCAGGGAGACATACAGATTCCAGCACCATCGTGAATGTGTTAAAATAGGAGAATAGGCCCAGTGGAGAGTCTCTGGCCCTTGTGGTGGGGTTTTCTTTGCCCTTCTGCACTGGAGTTTCTTCATCTGCCAAATTGAGAAAAAAAAAATCCACTTAATAGGATTGTTATGAGGAGTAAAGAGAATAAGTGGTGCAGTTAGACCTGGTGCCCCAGCACTTGCAGAAGGAAGTCAGTACATTGGAGTTATTACTGTGAATCTTGTGGTTAGAAGGCCTGAGAAGTACGATGTTTCTACATATATTGTTTTCAGAATAGAATTGTTAGTTTTCCCTCGTCCCCAAGATCATGCTTTGTAGATGTTATCAGTGTGCATTCTAGAGGAAGTCAAATAGAGGGAGAAGAAATGGTACAACTTAAAAATTCTTTAAGCCCCACTGGAATGTTTACCCATTGCTGGTTTATCATCATTTCTCATTCCAATTTTCCACTATGCTTTATAAAGCATTATGGAATTGTAAACCACACACTGAAATGAAGATGCGTATGATGCTTCAAGGCCTGTCACGTGATGTTGACGACATGCCTTATATCCCTAGCGTCACACTAGACTTCTTTTGAAGTGTCTTCATGTGCTGTCTCGTTTGAACCTTACAGTGGTCTTACTAGGTTCTGTTAGACTCTTTTGACAGGTTGTGCAATGCAGACTTTAGAGAAGTGATTGCCCGGGCTTCACTTGACTAATGATGGAGGAAGAATTTAACTTTGTCTGCCTCTGGGCCACCTTCTTGCCAGTGTGTGGAGTGGTTTGTTACTTTGAGTCCTTATTCAAATACATGATGGTGATTATTGAGGAATGCTGTCACTATTACTCTTGATTTATAAAGAAACTAGCATAGAACGCGAAGGTACAAAACAAACCATCTCATCTTGCTTGTGGATTCTGTGGGTCACTGAGACTAGGCACAAAAGGACATGGGGGTTGCCAGTGTTCCCTGACACTAAGGACCTCGGCTGAGGTTCTTACCTGGGTTTAATTCAAGGCTTTAAGTCCCCTGGGCTGTTTTCACCTTCTGTCTGGCAGGGTCAGGACCTCAGCTCGGCTGTTGGTCAGAAGTTACATGTGACCTCCCAGAGTGGGGGGCTGGGGGGCTCTCTACATGGCGTGACTTGAACCTCAAGCATGTCATTTGGGTTGCTAATAAGAGTCTGAGCAGGGTTGACACGTGGGATGACTCTATGATCTAGCCCCATACAGCCTCACTTTGGTGTCTGGGACATCTGAAGAGTGCCCAAATTCAAGGAGAAGGTTTGCAGTCCTTGCTGTTCAGGGAAGAGTGTCAAGGAAGGAAATGGAAATGGATTGCTGCACTGGAAGAAGAGAGTAAGAGCCTTGTGTTCTAGGCCCGGGGAGCCCAAGGTGAGGGTCTTCGGTGAGGATCAACTGAATTTGGAGGTTGGTGGTGGGGAGTGAATGAGGAAGGGGCGCTGGCTCATTTCTTCACCTCACAGATACCTGCTCTGTTTCTGAGCCAGGCAGAGTGAGCAGGACTCACGATCTACTGGTGCTTCTGATATGAGCAGTCCAGGACTCTGTAGTACATTCTCATCCTGTAGAAAATTTGACCTTGTTCAAAACTACTTTAAGGTTTATTTATATTTAGCATGGGCCCCACAAAGTTCCTTTTACTATCGAAAATGTGAGAAGTAGCTACCCCTGGACCCAGGCTAGACGCCCTCTGCGAGCTGCACTTCCCTGGGTGAGTCTGGGTAAGTGCAGCGGAGGCTGTGCAGTGACTTCCACTGCCCGCAAGCAGCCCGCCCACCACCAGACCCAGGCCCGCTGACCCAGGGACCTCCATCCACCCCAGTGGGTCTGGCTAAGCACCACAGAGGCCGCACAGTGACTTCTGCTGCCTGCAGGCAGCCAGCCCACCACCAAAGCAGGACAGCTGCCCCCGTCTTGAGAGAAATATCTACCCTCTGAAGAATACCAGGACCAAAAATAAACTTCACATCAATGTAAAATAAACTTTTACAACCCATCTCCTATGCTTGCCAATTTTTTTCCCATCTGACTTAAACATAAGCAGGACAGGACATTGACATGAACTTCTCACATTTTCTTTCTTTGTTTTTAAGATTTTTGGGGGGTACATTTTATTGGTACATTATATATACATATCGCAATTAACACTCCACATTGAAAATTTGTACCAGTGTATGATACAATTTTCATTTTTCCCCCTCCTGCCCGCCCTACCTCCTTCCCACTCCTATATACACAGCGTTGTTTACCTTTTTTTAATCATCAATTTTTTTCTTTCATTATTTATCCCAAGCCCCATTATCCTTTGATTTTTTTTTTTTTTTTTTGAGACAGGCTCTCACTTTGTAGTTCAGGCTGGCCCTCAGCTCACTATGTACCCCAGGCAAGCCTCAGACTCAGCAATCCTCCTGTCTCTGCCTCCTGAGTGCTGGGATTACAAGCATGTGCCACCGCACCTGGCACTGTGGTATATGGTATTGATTGCTGGTGGGTGTGAGTCACCATGCCCAGCATTGTATGTGGTTACTGGGATCAAACTCAGGACCTTGCGCTTGCAAGGCAGGTGCCGGAACCACTGAGCTAAATCTCCGGCCCTACCCTTTGAGTATTTACTATTTCACAATATCAATCATGCATTCTAGAACACATTTATAACTTCAGTTTTTCATACCAGATAAAAGAGAAAATATATGATATTTACACATCTGTGATCTATTTATTTCACTTATGCATATGTCCTGAAGATATGTCCATTTGAGTATAAATGATTCAATCTCATAATTCTTTATGGCAAAGTAATATTCCATTTTATAAAGAAAAACCCACATTTTCTTTATCCAGTCTAGAGTTGATGGACATTGGGTTGTTTCCAAGATTTAGCTATCACAAACGGAGCTGCTATAACATGGCTATACATATGTCACTGTGATAGGAATCTTGTAATTCTTGTGTATATATCCCCAGCAGGGGAATAGCAGGGTCAAATGAAACCTCTAATCCTAGTTTTTTGAGGAATCTCCACACTGATCTCCATAATGGTTGCACTAGTCTACATTCCCACCAACAGTGAATAAGGGTTACTTTTTCTCCACAGCCTCGCCAGCATTTGTTGCTGGCTAATTTCAAGATAGCAGCCATTCTTTATGCAGTAAGGTGAAATCTCAGAGTTGTTTTCATCTGCATCTCTTGAATGGCCAGTGATGTTGAGCATTTTTTCATATACTTCTTAGCTGCTTTTACTTCTTCCTCTGAAAAGTGTCTGTTCATTTCAGATGCCCATTTTTGAATTGGGTCTCTAAATTTGGGGGACTGATTTTTTAAAAGCTCTTTATATATTCTAGATAGTAGCCCTTTGTCTGAGAAATTACTGCTAAAGATTTTTTTCCTATATTGTTGGTTGCCTTTTTGTTCTGCCGATGGTTTCATTTGCTGTGCAGAAGCTTTTTATAAAAAGAGATCCCATGTGTTGATATCTTCTGGTAGTTCTCATGCTATAGAGGTTTTGTTCATTAAGTCTTTCGCTAAGCCAATGTCTCCAAGAGTGTTACCTAACCTGTTTTGCAGCAGGTTTAGAGTCTCTGTTTTAATATTTAGGTCTCTCATCTACTTTGATTTTCGTTTAGCACTGGGTGAAAGAGATGGATCGATCTTCAGTCTTTGGCATGTTGAAACCCAGTTTTTCCAGCACCATTTAATAAAGAGGCTATCTTTCCTCCATTGAAAATGTTTGGCTCTTTTGTCAAAGATGAGGTGTCTTAGTGTATCTGGCATTGTTTCTGTACCTTCTAATCTATTCCACTGTTCTTCAGGTCTGTTTCTTTGCCAGTACCATGATGTTTTTATCACAGTGGTTTTGTAGTGAAGTTTTAAGTTGGGGAAAGTGATAACCCCTGCCATGTCCTTGTTTCCTAGAATTGCTTTGGTTATTCTAAGTCTCTTGTGGTTCCAGATGAATTTTTGGATGCTTTTCTCTAGATCTGTGAAATATGCTGTTGGGATTTCAATCAGGATTGCATTGAATCTATATAGTAGTTGTGGGAGTAAAGGCATTTTGATGATGTTGGTTCTTCTATCCAGGAATAAGGGATGTCTTTCCATTTTCTGTTATCCTCTTCAAACTCCTTTTTCAGAGTGTTGTAGTTTTCAGAGTAGAGGTCCTTCAACTCCTTTGTTAGATGGACTCCTAAATATTTCATTTTTCTGGGTACTATTGTAAAAGGGACTAAGTCCCCAATTTCTTTCTCTATCAATCTGTCATTTGTGTATAAAAATGTGATTGATTTTTGAGCATTGATCTTGTATCCAGCTAAGCTACTAAATTTGGTGATTAAGTCTAGCAGTTTTTTGGTGGAGTTTTTAGGATCTTCTAGATAGAGTATCATGTCATCAGCAAATAATGACATTTTAACTTCTTCTTTTCCTGTCTGTATTCCTTTTATTTCTTTTGATTGTCTAATTACAATGGCTAATTTTTCTAGTACTATATTGAACAGGAGTGGTGACAGTGGACATCCTTGTCTTGTTCCTGATCTGTGAAAGTTTTCAGTTTTTGACTCTTTAGGATGATGTTGATTGTTGGTTTTTCATAAATAGCTTCTATTAGGTTGAGATACAGTCCCTCTATTCTGAGTTTTTGTAGAAATGGGTGTTGGATTTTGTCAAATGCTTTCTCTACATCTATTGAGATGACCATATGGTTTTTGTCTTTGAGTCTATTGATTTGAATAATGTTTATTGTTTTACATGTGTCGAACCATCCTTGCATTCTTGGGATGAATCCAACTTGGTTAGTGTATATGATCTTGTTGATAATTCTCTGTATTCTGTTTGCCAGTATCTTGAGGATTTTTGCATTGATGTTCATTAGGGAGATTGGCCTGTAGTTCCCTTTTTGGGTTGGGTCTTTTTCTCCTTTTGGAATCAAGGAAATGGTTGCTTCAAGGAATGAATTTGGGAGTACTGCTTCCCTTTCAATTTCATTAAAGAATTTGAGAAGTAGTGGTACCAACTCTTCTTTGAAAGTTTTGTAGAATTCAGTGGTAAAGCCATCAGGACCCAGACTTTTCATTGTTGGTAGATTTTTTTAATACATGTTCAATTTCATAAATTGATATTGGGGTATTTAACATTTTTATATCCTCTCCATTCAGCTTTGGAAGTTCATATGTATCTAGGAATCTGTCCATTTCTTCTACATTTTCCAGCTTACTGGAGTACAAATTTTCAAAGTATGTGTTTATTGTCCTCTGGACTTCCATTGGATCAATGGTGATTTCCCCTTTTTCATTCCTAATAGCTCAGACTTGAGCCTTTTCCTTCCTTTGTTTGATAAGGTTGGCTAGGGATCTGTCAATTTTGTTAATGTTTTTGAAAAACCAACTCTTGGATTGTTGATTTTTTTGTATGGTTGTCTTAGTCTCCCTTGAATTAATGTCTGTCTGATCCTTATAATTCCCTCCAGAGTATGAACTTTGGGCTTGTTTTGCTCCTCTTTTTCTAGTAGCTTGAGGTTCAGCATTCAGTCATTTATTTGAGTTTGCTGTATTTTCCTGGGGTAGGCATTTACTACTATGAGTTTCCCTCATAGAACTACTTTCATTGTATCCCATAAATTCCTATAAGTTGTACTGGGATTATTGATTAATTGTAAAAACTGTTCAAATTTTTTTCCCGATTTCTTCTATGACCCATTGGTTGGTCAGCAAAGTATTGTTCAATTTCCATGTGTTTGTGACAGATTTCTTTTAGTATTCAGCTCCAATTTCAAAGCATTATGGTTTGACAGTATACAGGGGATAGCTTCAATTCCTTTGCACTTACTTAAACATGTTCTATGAACTAGAATGTGGTCTGTTTTGGAGAATGACCCACGGACAGCTGAGAAGAATGTGTATTTTGATTTTGTTGGATGAAATACTCTGTAGGCATCTATTAAGTCCTTTTGTTCAAAGGTTTGGTTCAGTTCAAGTATTTCATTATTGATTTTTGTCCAATTGTTCTGTCTAGTTGTGACAGTGGGGTATTGAAGTCCCCAACTAGTATTGTATTAGTGCTTATCAGGGTTTTCATATCTGTTAATATTTATTTTATATAGTTGGGTGCATTGGAATTTGGTGCATAAATATTTATGAATATCATTTCTTTCTCTTGGATTGTGTAGCCACTTCTGCTAGTAGTGTAGCCACTTCTGCTTTTTTGCAGTTTCCTATCACATGGAGAATTGTATTCCATCCTTTTACTTTCAGTTTGTGGCTTTCTTTCTGAATCAGCTGTGTTTCTTGTAAGCAGCATATTGTAGGATCCTTTTTCTTATTCCATTCTGCCAGTCTGTGTCTTTTTATTGGCCCATTGAGTCCATTAACATTAATGGTTATGACTGATATGGCCTGATTTATATGTGTCTTGGTGTTATCCTGTTCTCAGCTCTTTTATTCTTTGTTTTTCCCCTTTCCACTCAGTTTCATGTCTTGCTCAGTAAATTCACTCTACTAGGCCTCATGAGTTTTGGACCTTCATTGTTTTTCTCCAAGATATTCTTTAGAATGTTTTGGAGTGCAGGTTTTGTCATTGAGAAGTTCTTCAGGTGTTCTTTGTCATGAAAGAATCTTATTTCTCCTTCAATTTTGAAATATAGTTTTGCAGGATACATCAGTCTAGCTTGGAAGTAGTTTTCCTGCAATGCTTGAAACACTTCCCTCCAGGCTCTCCTTGCATTGAGCATTTGCATTGAAAAGTCTGCTGTGATCCTGATCGGCTTCCCTTTGTATGTGGTTTTTTTCTTTTTCCTAGCTGCTTTCAGAATTTTGTTCTTTTGTTGGATATCTGGAACCTTGATAATTATATGCCTGGTGTAGATTTTTTAATATCACAGGCTTTTGGAGTCCTATATGCCTCGTTTATGTGTATGTCCAGTTCTTTTCCTTTTCCTGTGAAGTTTTCTACCATTATATCTGTAAACAGTTTTTGATGTCTTTTGCACTGTCTCTTGCTTCTTCACTGACTCCGATCAGCCTTATGTTATTCTTCTTTGAGTCATCTAGGAGCTGTTGGATTGGTTTCTCATGGTCACTTGCCATTTTCCAAAAGTTATTCCTTTCCTGTTCATCGACTGTGAACCTGTCTTCTAGGTCTGAAACTTGGTTTTCTGCTTCATTCATTCTACTTTGCAAACTTTCATTCTCGTTTTTGATCACCTGGACCTCTGCTTGAAGCTCTTTAAAAATGTTCCACTGCTTTTGTTATCTGAGCTTCTGTGATGTTCCTGATCTCTTCTTTAATGGTGTTCTTCACTGTGGACAGTATTTCTGTTTTCATCTCAGAGATCAGTTCTGATTTCCATTTTAGTAGATGTGCTTTTGTTACCAGTTGAGAGTCCTGGAGATTGAGCTTCATTTTGCTCCATTTCCTTTTCCCCTGAATTCCCCTGTGATGCTCATCTTTGTGCCTGGGTTCTTGAATTTTTTTCTCATTTCTGTTATGCTGGTGAACACTGTAAATCACTGTACAACCTAAGTGGCGCTTACCCAGATTTGTGTAAACAGGAATGGAGCTCCCATGAGACTTCTGGCCTAAGTCCAATGGCGGGTAGGCTAGACTCGCCTGAGGTGGATGGATGTCCCATGGGGCAGCTGGCCTGGGTCCTGTGGCAGGCAGCCTGCTTGCAGGTGGCGGAAGTCACTGTGCAGCCTCTGCTATGCTTACCCAGACTCCTTTCAAGACTGCTAATAGTGTATTTCCTTTTTCTTCCCTCTCTCTACCAGAATAAGCTCTCTTTTATTTTTGAATCATCTTCAAGTCCTCAGAATATATAACTTCAATGCTTGGAGAAGCTCCAGGTTAAGTAGAGAGTAAAATCCTATTGCTTTCTGACCTTTGAGTTAGGATCAAGTGTGGTGTAACAAAGCATCAGTCCCAGGAGTCATCTTTGCTGAATTTTTTTCTATTATTCTTTCCGGTTATTCCATATTCATTCAGGACTTGCAGCCAAGGACTGTAACATTAAGATCCAATCTGAAATTAAAACTTATGGTTTTAACCAGTAAGCTGAAAAGCTGCTGAACTCCCACTGGGATGTGGTTACCTTTTCCTAAACTTCCTGAGTTGTCTTTCTAGTCCTGCGGTTGATTCTTACTGAACCTTTAGAAAATTCCCTGCCATTTCCTATCATTGGGAACCTCTCAAAGGCACAACAAATACTGCAGCTATGGGTTTGCTTGACTCTGCCAGGGGCACGGGTCTGAAATCCCTTTGGGAGAGCTGCCCCACAATGCCGGTGGCCTCAGCGGATCCGAGCCCCTTGGCCCAGACTCCCAGGGTAGGAGCACATTCTCAGAACCTTCCAGGAGGCCCCACCCTGGAATCATCTCCAAGGATCTTTTTAACCTGTGTACTATATATATATTTCCTTTGAGGCAATTCTTCTGAGGGGACCCTTGAGTCAAGGCTCTTAGAGGGGATGTAAAACAGCTATATAAGTTTGCATTTTAATATCTGATGACTAAAAAAAATAAGATCTCCATTGCTGAAAATCTGGGAGGTAAGGAAGTTTGTACAGCCACAGAGTGCTTGTCACCCCCAAGTGCCCCATGCCACTAGTGTGGCACAGTCTCATGCCCCCGTGTAGCAGATCTAGACAGTCCCATTGCTGGTGTGGAAGTGTCTCAGAGCACTGTGAGGGCAGCGGCCCCAGTCACTGGCTGGCCAGGGTCAGCAGGGTATATCCTCCACAGTACCCACCCTCCCTGGAGTTTTATTCAGCATGCTCTTTAAGTTTCTCTTCTGTTTCCTATTACAGGGAAAAATAAGGAAGTAAGACTTATAAAACTGTCAATAATGATGGCCACGGGAGCCAGTATTTGTGCAGTGTTCTCTCTACTCAGACACTATTCTATCCTCTTCACCTGAGTGCCCTCTGCTAATCCTTGCCAGAGTCTCATAAAGTTTGCCTTGTCATGTTCTAACCAGGAAACTGAGTCCCAGAGCGGAAGGTGACTTCACCCACATTCCTAAGCAGAAAGCGACGAGGTAGGGTGCAAGCCCAGTTTGATTGATCCAGGAACCTGTGCTCTACCTTGTGGCTTTAGGTGTCCTGGTGGAAAGGGGGAGACAGACGGACAGACACAGTTATAGACACTCGTGAGGGACAAAGGTTGGCTGTAGAAACAGGCTGCATGGCTATAGGTAATCACACCCCTTCTGAGACTACTTGCCCAGAATTGGGCTATTTGCAAAGAGTTCTGATCACTGTGAAAATGAGTTGTTAAAATTTAAAGGATCTATTATTGTGATTATAGGCCAAGGTTTATAATTGAGGTGTGTTTATTTGTTTGACTTTGTTTTTTGTTTTTGTTTTGTTTTTTGAGACAGGGTCTCACTTTACAGTTCAGGCTGGCCCTGAGCTCACTAGGTACGCCAGGCAAGCCTTGAACTCAGCAATCCTCTTGCCTGTGCCTCCCAAGTGGTGGAATTACAGGCATGAGCCACCATGCCTGGCCGTTTGACTTTGCTTTTGTAGTACTAGACATTGAACACAGGGCATTGCACATGTTAGGCAAGTGCTGCACCACTGAGTTACATCTCCATCCCCGTTTGAGATTTTTATTTTGAGACAGGATCTTAGTTCAGATTTGGAATCCTCTTGCCTTAGCCTCCAAGGAACTGGGATCACATGGGTGTGCCATCATTACACCTGGCCTCATCACCGAGTTCTGAGAGTGCTCAATTTAGACCATTAGTATCAAGAAACAGAACCATGAGTCGTCAAACTCCCCTTCAGGAACCAGTGTTTCTTCAGAGTGATGAAGGGGCCGGCTGTGCCTCATAGAAAGCTCACTGCAATGCCTGTCACCTAGCACTCGGGAGGCAGAGCAAGAGGATTGCTGAGTTCGAGGCTTGCCTGGGCTACATAGTGAGCTCAGGGCCAGCCTGAACTACAAAGAGAGACCCTATCTTAAAAAAAAAAGAAAAAAAAAAAAGAAAACTGCAGGATCCTGAGCTAACAGAGCTCAAGTAGCTTCAATTCTGCCATTGTTCTTGGTGGCTGAGCCAGAAGGATCATTGCAACTTCTAAGGCCAGTTTGAACTACATAGTGAGACCCAGTCTCAAAAAAAAAAAATCTGTCATTGTGCATGAAGCACTTGCCCTGGGTGGCCCTGGTCTCCCAAGGATGCCCAGGTACACAGGCCTGTCCTCTTCCTGAAGGACCTTATCCCATAGAAAGCACAGCTGGTTCTGGCAAGATGTGCCAGAGCTATTCTGAGAGTGGGCACATGGGGCTGGGAGAGCAAAGGGCCGAAGAGGGTGTGTCTCACTTCAGTCGGCTTAGCCTTTTCATGTCTTGTGATGAGACTCAACCTTCCTGCAGAAGGTATCTTGATTTTTTCTCATTAATTCAAGGAAACCAGGATTTTGATGAAGCAGCTATGCTTGAACAACGAGATCTTTATCATGTCCTGAGAGATTTCAGTTATACCCCCGAGGCATCAGGAGACATCCTGTTTGAGAGCAGAGAACAAGGTAGAAAGGACTAAAGGGAGGATTCCGTAGAACATGCCAGAACACTGTGAGAGCCACAGTGCAGTGTGGCCCTGGCCACTATTCCTGGCTCCAAACTGGGTAGCTGAAACCAAAGAACCAATCTGCGTCCTCATTCGGAGCCCAGGAAGCATGTTGTTGGGACACTGTGGGGTCCAGTCTGACACAGGCCAGCCCTGTGCCTCAGACACACTTCCTGGGATTGCTCCTGGGCTTCGCTTCTCTGATGGGGTGCGGGTCGCCAGTGGGGTGGGGAGCAGAGAGAAAGAAGTGAAGGCCCCATCCACAAAGGCCAATGTCTTCTTGTGGCCCTGTCTGATACAAACTGTGGATGAGACGAACGTGCCTGTCTCCCTTGGGTGGGAGCACCTAGTGCCCAGTTAAATGCTTCGGTTTTTCTGAGTGTAAGAGGAATCCAGCTGAACACTGAGTGACTAAGTACCAAACTGAAATCTTGCTTTGGCCTCAACTGAGCCAAAGGTGCTGTTCATATCCCCCGAGCTGCCAGCTGGGAGAGCTGTGGGACCCTTCGGAGGTAAAAGGCAGAACTGGGCCCATCAGATGTGACTGTGCCAAGCCCAGAGACCAGCTGTTTCTGCTTTGAGTGTATCATCCAAATGGGTTTTTCCAGCCATCTTCCATTGCACTTCTAAAGTGTCCTTTAAAGGCATAAAGAGGGGAGTGGTGGTGGCTGGAAAGGTCAAGTCCTATTAAATGACTTCTTTAATTTTAGAGTAACAAGGCCTCACCCACCCCATACCATTCATAGCTTTTCCTGAATTATCATTTTTACTTTGTTTTTAATTAAGTCATGACATGAGGAATAATTAACAATCCTTTCTATTTTCACATCTGCTGTGAAAGCTTTATACATTTTTCCTTTGAAAAATGGCAAAGTGTAAAGAACATGGGGCCTCTAAGTAACTTCGTGGAAATACAACCACATTTTTATTTAGTCCTGAGGTCACTGGGAGTATAAATAGGTCCCTAAAGGATGTACTTCTTGGTGTTTTTCCCTGAAGAGTTTCTGCATTATCTTGTGCTGTCATCTTTATGTTGAATCGGAAAATCTGGGATTCTTTTCTCTTTGGTCATTATTTACTTTTTAAAAAAATAATGTAGTTTTAAAGAATTCTGGCTATTCGGTTCCAACCCAAAACATGATGTCTAGAAGGAAAAAGATATTGAATAAAGTTGGTATTTTTAGTTCCAGGAAGATTTTTTTTGTTGTTTGCAGGGTGGGGAAGCTACAGCTAAGAAGTGGTCAAAATGTTCTGTTGGCAAAGGCACTCTGCCTCCTGTTACTTTTGCTCTTTAAAAAACTTGTATTTCCCGTGGCAGGGTGGGGAGTTTGATTTTGGAACTTTTAAGTGTACGGCGTAGTGTTGCTAAATTTTGGTTCCTTGTTGGGAAATCTTGGGTGAGCTCATTTCATAAGGAACTACGTGGCTTTGGAGCCAGCGTGCTGTCAGTGGAAGGGAAGCCGCCTCCTTTACAAGGCCTGCCCCAGAGGGACGTGGAATACCTGCTGCTTTGCTGGGCAGCGGCAAGGCCAGTCTGCTTTGGGGTGAATTTGCAGGGACCACGAAGCTGTCCTCCTTCAGGCCTGACTTGGCGTTCCCCGAGCGAGCGCCCTCTGCCCGTCCTGGACCCCCCATGACGTGGCCTTGCTGCGCAGGCCTCTCGACCTCAGCTGGCTTTGTCCCGTCTGCTGACTCGGACGGAGGACACTGTTCTCTGAGTTTCCTGGCTCCGAGATTCTCTGATATGTATTTATGTAGGATCAGAATTCTTTCTCGGTATCCTTTAGTTCTTAAGAAAATCAGGGAAGAAAGAAACTTGCCTTGCATATCCCCCAAATCTCAACACACTCAGGATAGTTCTTCCTAAGGTTTGTGGCCAGGTCCTGGGAGGGCTGTAGGGGAAAACCTCATCGTGGCAGCAGGGAGGAAAGATGGGTTGTTTTCTGTGCATTGCTCTTAGGGTTTTGTCGTGTGCATCATGTGGCGGTCACCTAGGACCGAGAAGGGAGAACAGGTGCAGGGTGGTATGGCTGGCAACTGATGAGCAGAAGTGGGAGCCTTTCATAGCAGAAGACTGACCACGCCTCAGGGTCCCTCCGTGGTGGTTTCTCAGCACCCTGAGCACCCCAGCACCCTGGAAGAAGTGAACCGATCAGACCTTCTGTTTTCTGACTCTTCTTCTAGTGACTGCATGGTGCTGTTACTCTTTCAGACTATGGCGAATCATCAGTAATAAAACAAAAATACAAACTGTAAAAGATAGAGGTTTATGGCTCTTAACACAGAAGTAGCTCAGGACCATTATGGTGTTTCCATCATTCTCAAAGATCTAACGAGGGTCTTTGTCTCTCTGTTCCGCCATCTTCAGAACATGGCTTCCCACCTCAAAGGTAGGATGGGTTTATTAGGATTGTTGAAATTGCGACTATTGCATCCAAATTCTAGATAGGAAAAGAAAGAAGAAAGGCCAGTACAAAAGAGTACACCTCCCAGCTTCTCTGCTTCCTTTTATGGAATTTGCCTGGCAGCTTCATGAGATGTTTTTGCCTACATCTTACTAGCCAGAAAATTTACCTTTTAGCTAGGTATGTTGCAGAGCAGAATAAAATTGAGTCCATTAATAGTGAAAAATGGTGAGTGTATATTAGGCAAATGACAGTGTCTCCCATGGCCTAACTTATACGTGAACCTTAATATCTCCTGCCAAGTACTGTAGTCATTTAGGTGTTTATCTAGGATATAGAGCTTGTATGAGTGGATGGATTCACAGCCCGTGTTTATTGAATGAATCAGGTTTGATTCTTGGCCCTCCTCTGTGATCTTCAGTTAAAATGATTTCTTAAGAAGCATTAAAAAAAGTATAATACTTCTTCCCTGAAGACTTTTATAAGTTATCAATTTAATAAATCACTAATGATAAAAGTTTTTACAAGTTACCAAGAAAATTGGGGAAATAATTCTAGGGCATGAAGATTAGGAGTATTGTTACATACCAAGCTTTACTATCTGATTCCAGATGTTAGAAGAATAAGAAAGAGAAGTTTCACTGCTAATCAGCATCAATAAATTGTTAGATAGCAATCTTTATTAGGAAAAATCTGCCACATTTTACTGTTCTCCCAGAGTTTAAACACCATAGAGAAGGATCGGAGATGCCTGAGAAAGCTCATGTTAGTACTTCGTGTTTGTGAAAGGGCAGGGAATCCTTCTGAAAACCTAATTACATAAACTTGTTCCAGGACAAGAAAACTCATTGGATGGACCACACCGGGGTGGCTGGAAAGAGGGGCTTTCCCTTCTAACCTCGGAGGGAGGAAACTCTTACTGTGCCCGACATCTCCATCATCTCGGTCGGAAAGTGTCTTTGAAGTGCCCTTACCATGTGACCAGCTGATTCACTTTGTCCACAAGTGGATAGTTTCTAGGTAACGAGGGACTGTAATTTCTGAGAGGAGAAAAAAAGTCATTGTTGGCCCAGCCCTCTGGCATGGGAAGTACAACCGTTCTGGAAAAAGCAGTGGGAGAATTGCAGCTACATTTTGTAATTGTTTTAAGTGTTGGCCTTGGCATGTGTGTGTGCATCTGTTGCTGCATCTTCCCCATTGTTTCTTTGTTTCCTTCTTTTTCTTTCTCACCTTTTCTCCTGTTTATTCCAGATGTGCTCCTGCATGCATCCCTTCTGCTGTCCTCAGATCAACCTAGGTCTGACCTTTGGAAATACATCATTGAGGAATCAGGGGCTGCCCTCCATATTTCTGCTTTTGAATCTCGTTAACAAGATCTAGAAAGTCAAAAAGAAGGAGATTAGCCTTTAAAAGATATGGGTATGAAATTCCAGTTCCATCCTTCTAGTTATGTGACTTTGGGTGAATTGTTCGACTTCTCTGAATCTCCTGAACCTCATTTGTAAACTAAGTGTAATTGTTACTTCAAAGGGTTGTTAGAAATGTTGAACAAAACTATGTATGAAGAAAACTCAAGGAGATAAAGACTAGATTGATTTGGAGTGTGTACTCCACGGTAAGCAATTGTCGTTTACTTTGGTGATTTGAGAGCCAGGCAGTCATGTGATATGATAGATATCTTTTTATTTTTATTTATTTACTTTTGTGTGTGTGTGTGTGTGTGTGTGTGTGTGTGGCACTGAGGGTTGAACTCAAGACTTTGTGCTTGCCAAGCAGGTGTGGAACCCCTGAGCTATATCCCCAGCCCAGTAGACTTTTTTTTAAAAAAATCACTCTGATTCTAGAGGAAGCGCATTTAGGGGCAGGTAGTGGACAAAAGTGTAAGCAGGGAGCCCACTAGGATGCAAGAACAATAGACAGGTGGCTGGGTTAGCGTGGCCAGAGAGGGGACACGGGGGGGGAGGCAGTGTCTGAGTAGGAATAGCCATAATCTTTGTGTAGGAAGGAGAGGAAAGAGGACATAGAGCATGCCTCCTGGGTTTGGGGATTCACTGTGTGAGAGGGTGGCGGTGCCTGCTGGGGAACCCTGTGGAGGCCTGTGCGTGTGGATGACACCCACGAAAATGCGGCCGGCTGGATCCGAGGATCTGGAGGTGAGAGTGTTGCGCGCGCCTGGGTGGCGCCGGGTGATGAATGTGCTAAGCGGGCTGGATTCCCTTCGTGGTCTTCCTTTGCGATCCTTGCGCTCCGCTTTACTAGTACTCGTTTGTGGTATGTGGTAGTTGCAGTCACCGTGGGGGGTGGGTACACGTCCATGTCACACTTTTTCAAGTCCCTTTCCCTGCTCCTTGCCCCAGCTCCATCTCTTGGCCCCCTTCTCTTCTAGAGGGAAGCTCTAGAATCAGTCAAGTAGTCCTGTCTAGAAAGCAACCTGAGGGCTTTGGGGCTGACAGTATCTGCCTTGTTAATCCCTGAGATGGCACTGGTGGCTTCCTTGCAGGTTGGTATTGAGAGAGTCAGAAAGAAGTGGAAACCAGCCAGAGAGGGTCTGGGCTGGGCTTTGGCATCAGAGCAACCTTGTCACCATCTGGACCCTATCACAGGATTGCTGTTAACAGGCAGAGCCGGTGCCCACCCCAGGAAATCACAGTTAGATGCCTCTGTGTAGGCTGCTGAAAGTCGGGTTTTGTACCACTGTGAGAAATCCCGATTTGAAAGTTTTCCACATGATCTTTGCTCTGGTTCTTGTCTTTTTTTTTTTTTTTTTCTTTTAAAGAAATCAGTTTGGTGGCACCATTTCCTCTTCCTGTTCATAATTCGGATTCTGGAATCAATTAGAAGCAGACAGCCTCCCTTTCAAGGAGGAAGAAACCCTTCATGTGTTTTAGGAATACTGTGCATACCTAAAATAATGATGACAGCCACAAATTCCACAGTGATAATTTTTATTTATGAAATTATTGTCACAAGGTTAGAATATAGGTAAAAGTCTTTGGCAAATCTGTAAAGTATATTTCAGAGAGAAAAGGAGAGGCCAGGATTTATAGAGTCTTAAAATAGCAGTTGAAGTGCAGCTGTGTTTAGCTTGTCAAAGAACCTGTTGAGTCGAGACAGGCAGGAGATTTTATTTCTCTGGCCCTGAGGTCATTTGTCTTGTTTAAGAAGGGGCAGCAAACATTTCCAAATAGGGATTGATTTTTAAGGGAGGAAGATGGCTGAATGTAGATGGTATTTCTTGTTTTCTGCTCTCTTTCTTCTTCCTGCAAGCCAAACTCACTCATATGCAAAGGAAGTAGGGTTCAGTTTTATCAGTGGGGTCAGTTTTATCAGTAGGGAGACACCTGGCTGGCAGGACGGCAGGTGTATCGGTGATGTTGCTTGTCGATGTCATGTTTGATGCCTGCTAGTCTGAGCTCATGATGGGTTTTGCACAAAGCTATTAAGCTAAAGTAAATCAAACTTTTTTATTTTTATTTTTATTTTTTCTTCAGTACCAGATATTGAATTTAGGACCTTGCAAGGCAAGCGCAGTGTCACTGAGCTAAATCCCAAACCCGATTCAGTTTGAAGAAACAGCAGCATGACTTCTCCAAGACCAGCTGACTCCCTCCTTGATTTGTCTCATTTCTAGTCAAAGATGATGTTTCCTCCCTAACCTATCGCTCACAGAAGAAGGTGTTTCTTTCCCTCCTGGCCCAAGCAGTTCTCAGGCTTCTGTATAGATGGATCCCAACTTTGACTATAACTTTTGTAGTTTGACTCTCTATAGTGCAAACTATATACATTCAGCAAAAACCATACTTTACATTTTGAATTTTGATAATTTCTCTGACTAGCTATATGTGGTACAATGCTCAGTCATGACACTGAGCAGCCACAGCAGGACATAGTTTCCTGCCAGCATTGAGCTCAGGAGATAAACAATCAACATGCTGTAGGGTGCTGGGTTACTAAACTAGGGTGGTAATAGGGCGCATATAATGCACTTTGTATTTAAAGATACTTTTACCTTACCGTGCATTTGTCAGGATGTAAACCCATCCTAAATCGAGGGATATCTGAGCTTGAAAACATGGGGTTGTACGCACCCCCAAACTTTTCAGTTGAGAGGACCTCAAACCTCCTGGCCTTCAGTACTTACAGAAGCCAGTGTTGAAATGAATTCTGTTCCTGGGGGACTGCCGGAAGGTGATGCCATTAATTTGTTTCTAAGTTAGACACTGAAAACTAGTCGTCGCCGCCCCGCCCCCAGCCAAATCTCATTGACTGTCATGGATTTTGTTTTGTCTTTGGCCTGAAAAGTATTGGCTTATATAACTGTCAGTTTTAAAAACTAGAACTTTTTGTTTACAAATATTTTTTCCATTCTCTCGAGGTGCTCTGAAATACATCTTTGGCTGTGAGCACCGTGTAAGCAGCTGTTGGCAGCAGCAGCAGCGTGGTGTTCAGTGCGGTACGGTTTCGGTGAAGGTTCTGTGAAGGGCTTTGTTCGTGACACAGACCCAGTGTGCGAGCCGACGAAAGACCTGTCTGTCTGATCTCAGTGCCCGGAAGTGGGTGCCCGTTTTCGGAGTTTCTGGCTCATCTCCACCTAACTCATGCTATAAATCTATCTGCAAGAGAAGTTGGGAAGTTCAGAGGTTGTTTGGCAGGAAGTTTGCGTTTGGTTTATCCGTCCCTTGAGTTTACGTACCATCATTTTCTTGCTGCCGTGCTTTCCCCCCTTTACTTGTTGTGTGGTGGGTGTATTTGTAAGCACTTAAACACTGTGTACCAGGCTGGGTTATAAAGTAAAAACCAAACAAAACATCCATGCCTCTTAGCCGAGGTTTGTCATCCTGTGGGTAGTCTTCCACTTCAGGACAGGAAAGAGAGAGCAGAGCTGACAGATGTGCCACCGTCGCTTTCTCCCTTTTTCCAGAGCAAGAGAGGTAGTGCAGCCCCACATCTGAAGCAGAATTTGCCTCCAGTGAGATGAAGCTCAGAGCCAGTGGCAGAAATGCCTGAGTAGCAGGTAGGGGTGGAGGGTAGAGGATGAATGACCATTCGGTCTATCACAGGTAGGGTGTTTAGTTTAGGAAATAAGGCTGGACATACTATCGGTAGTCTCCGCTGTTCTCTACTTCACCTCTCTTGATCTGTTCTGTAGCATTGCTTTTCCTGCTTTGTGCTCTGAAATGGTGCCTTCCCTTCCTGCTTTTAGTAGGGCTCAGTCAGAGTAAGCACTGGTGAAGAGAGCGGGAGAATGGCCGGGGTTGATATAATCATTACCTTTTGGAGAAGGCCACGGTTTCTCCCCAGAGTCTAGTTGTGATAACTTAGAGGTTAGTATCCGCTCCTTCCCTCCCTCCTTCACACCTAGCTTGATAGTGGCTCCTTGCTGTTGTTGCACCCAAGAGCACTCTGCTGTGGCCTGTCACTGCTTTGTAAGTAGCCCCTTCAGTGCAGTCTCTCTGTTTGCCACATCTGTCTATACCTGGCCAAGACCCTCATGAATGCAGTAGATGTTCAACATGTACATGATTATCAGCCTCCTCCTTCCCCCTTCTGGCCTCTGTACCTCACTGGTCATTTCTTCTAGCCTGCAAACCCTATGGAATGTAAAATTAGGGTTCCCTCCCTCTCTCCAGTACTTATCCAGCTATCATCCCTCTACCAAGAACCAGGCAAACTAAATTCATTTGTATTAATTCATATATATTCTGTTTTACTTTTCTTCTCTGAAGTTATTTTGCCTACCCTTTGGACAAATAGGAAGCGGTTCTCTCATAGGCAACATTTTTCTGTCAGTCATGGGAACTTGACGTCCCGTATGTGACTTCTACCATATTGCCTCTGGAAAGAGCACATGGGCGAGTCTTTGGCTAAAGAAGTCTCAGCATAAGGAACTATGACTGAAACCTACCAATGATGATCACTTCACTGCCTCCAGGAAGGGGTTCTTAACACTTGCACCTGACTCAGTGGAGCATTGCTTGTGTAAGCAGGAAAAGACGAACCCCCACATTCTAATTTCCTGGGTGAGTTTGAGAACCATCAGAGTATTTCCCCAACTTCCTGCTAAAGATAATATTTTTGTTAAAAATTGGGAAAAAAATGAGAATTAAATTATGTCATATGCTGGTTCACATGTGTGTGATCATGGTGTGTATATATAATGTACTAATAAAGATTCAAATTAAAAATAATTCTCAGACAGGAGGATTGCTGAGCTCACGGCGGCTTGCCTGGGCACCATAGTGAGCTCAGGGCCAGCCTGAACTACAAAGCGAGACCCTGTCTCAAAAGCAAAATAATAATAATAATAATAATTCTCTGAAATAACAAAAAATTTCAAATTCTGAATGATTCCGATTCACGGGGCCTGGGGTTGGCCTTAGATTCTGCTTTTAGTTTGGATCCTATGTAATTCATATTAATCATGTGTGGGAGGCCCTAGACCAGGCTAATTCTCACTTACTGACAAGGAGAAATCCATTCATGATGTTGATAGTAAATTAGAATGGGTGATGTTTAGAGAGCAGTGTACAGATTGCTGAAATTCTGTATGTATTGTCCAGTATAACCACACTTACCCTTTCAGGGTTTGTTTTTGGTTAAATGTTGCCCACACCAATGTTATTTTACCATAATTGAGTGGGAAGAATAGTATCAGTAGGTTTTTGTTAGTATCAATAGGTTTTACCATAATTGAGTGGGAAGAATAGTATCAATAGGTATCACACCTCTTCCTCCTGCCTTTTGAAAAATCTATGACAGTGTTGAGTGAAGAAATAAAAATCCAGTGGTTTGGAGGGACAGAAGCTGTAATGCCCATATATTTAATTGCTGCACATTCCTCTCATCTGTGGTGATACCTTGCATTGAAGCTGATTTAACAGCCTTCCTAGTTCGGTGTATGGTGCACTGTGTATGTGGGGAGACAGCGTGATATCCATTTTCTCTTTCTGTCCTGACTGAGATTCAGGCTGGAATTAGTTAAACCAATAACTTTTATAATAAAAGTGGTCTCTAGGGCCCAGGATAGAGAGTCAGCCATGATGGGTACTTGAGACCTTTAAGGCCATGAACCTCAAAACGTGCCTCCTCTAGGACTGAGCCGACAGCTGTTTACCTGGGATCTTGCAGCACTGCTCTACGAGAATACATTGATGCCCAAGTTCTAACTCCAGAGGCAAATCCCAAGCTTTTTGTTCTTTTTGTTCCTGAGAGTCAGACAGACTTTTGTACTATAGCATCGAGGTTCAGTTGAAGGGCAGATTGGATCACTGCTGGATGGGAAGGTTTCAGAGTGCTTGGTCCTTTGTCATGTCTAAACTAAGAACTCCCTTTGGTACCTACTGTCATCCCAACCACCCACTCATCCATTCATTTCTCCACCCATATACTAGTCACTACAGAGTACCTGATACTGTTTCCATGTGACAGTCACAGTGATAGAGGCCATCATGTACTGAGAGCATGCTATGTGCCAGATGGCCTCTAATCTTTAAAGCACTTTGTGAGGTGAGAATTGTATCATCTACTTTATGAGAGGAAAAAGTCAAAATACTTTATACGAGTCACTAGACCAGGCATAATGGAGCAGACTGAGACATCTTTGTGCTGTCGGGACCAGAGCAGCATTTCCTTCTCTTACTTAAGACGGTCATGAGTACACCTTGTGGTGGGTCAGAACTGGGACAGGTCTCATTTGCTACGTCTTTTCTCCTTGAGGTATTTTCCTTCTGTCAGTGAAATGGGAAGAGGGACCAGCTCTCGTTTCCCTGCTCTGCCCTTTACCATCGCTTAGAAACTGCATCCTGTCTGAATTCACTGTCATTTGTATCCATACAAATGGAGGTCCATTCGGTGACTATCTAATGTGTAAATGTGACAGCCGAGGAAAATGTGAGGTACGCTCTGTCCTGTCCTCCTGTCTCGATGGGATACCTGTCTCGGAATCCGGAAGGCCGGCACTGAATTGTGCTTTCTCAGGCTCTTCAAAGTTTAGCACATTCACAGGCAGCTCTGAGAGAGCCGGTCCGCGTCCCACCCTTCACTTTGCTTTCTGTGCGGCTCCCTTCCGCACGGCCGCGGCCTCCGGAGCGCACACGTGAAGGGCCCGGCCAGCTCAGTCACACGTACACGTGGCCGCGGCCGGCTACCTACCCACCCTGCCAAGAGGCCGCAGGTGTTTCCTGCACTCCCGCAGCTGCCCCGTTTCAGGAACCCTGGTTGGGCCGGCTCTTCCCTTGGACCCAGGACCTGTCCTCGGGTTACCCCAGGCCCTCCCTCCTGGCCGGCTTTATCCTGGTGAGCAGTGATAGAGGACAGGAAGCCAGGAGGAAGGTGCCCCTGGCCGGGCGGAGGGCCAGGGTGGGGCACAGCTGGGTGAGGAGGCCACTGGGAAGGAGGGTAGGGTTCTCGTTTCCCGACTGGCTCCCTGTTACGACCGTCCCGCGGGATTTTACTGCTCAGGCTGAGACGCATCATTCCTGTGCATGTAGTTACGCCCTTAATATTTAGCTCCTGCCATGGCAGCCTTCAGTCAGCTTCTAACTGCGGAGTAAACATCCCCCGGCACCTTCGAAGAGATGCCCACCCTGCGCCTTGACACGGGCCCGGAAGGCCTTGCCTGGAGCCGGGCAGCTCGCCTGAGGTTTTGGCCAAAGTGCGGACGGCCCCCTTTGCAGTCCCGTGGATAGGCATGGGAGGAAAGAAGGCGGTAAGCAAGGCCTGCTTCCACCCTGCTTCCAGAGGCAGAAATGAGGGCCAGCTCGGGTCAGAGAGTTTCCTACTGAGTCAGAGCCTCTGGCTGCCCCGCCCATCCCCCCCAACAGCAAGTAGATGCAGAGTATCCTGCAGTGCTGTTTCTGGAAAAACTCTGCCAGTGGAAATCCCGACTCCCTTCGTAAAACCTATGGTTATCAGGGTGGCTCCGGGGAGGAAGTCCTCAGCTTTGCTGCCCTGTGGAGGGGAGGGCGTGCCCGCGGGACAGTGTGGCTCCCACCAGTGCTGACCTGGAGGGACCTTTCACACTGCTCCTCCTGCCGTGGTCCCAGGGCCCAGGTTTTGGGGGTGACCACAGGGCCTGGGATCTAAGTATTAGCTTTGTAATCTGGGAAGGATCTATTTCTAGTCCTCTTCCTCCCTCCTTTTCTCTCTCTCTCTCCTTTGTTTCTCCACCCTTTTTACATTGCGCCTGTGTGAGAGACAAAAGCTATTGTTTATTTAAAAGGACCATTTGCCTAATGCCCCTGGAATTTATTTGCTGGAGCATTTTCCATTTTCATATTCTGCTCAGACCTTGGCTGCCACTTGGGGGTTATGTAATCTGGGACGGACTAGATCTCCTTGGCATGGAGGGCCAGTGTACTTCACCCCCGGCCGTTCCTGTAGTATGGTGAGTGCCCCCTGGCTGTACATTTACTGAGAGTTGGAAGAGTTGATAGAGAGAGAGCTGACAGTAGTTAAAACAGAGTCAGGAGGATGATTTCTTTTGGGGGCTGAATCTTAGACCTGCTTTGGGCTGACCTCTGTTCCTAAGCATTAGACCGGGGTACAAAATCTGGACCCGTCCTGTCAGCACCAGCCTGTCTCTGGACTTGAGCAAAAATCCTGAGTGTCATTGTTTGAACCTTGGCAGGATTTAGGAAATGCGTCTTTCATGGGCATCCTCTGGCATTTGTCTCCACACTCATGTACTGGCCTTGAGGGCCGTCCTTCCACCTGATTCCCAGTGTGGGGTCCTTTGCTTTCTACTCCAAAGCCTTATCTGGGTCTACGTGGAGTTTCTTTGACAGGCAACAAAGGAAATGAGGTATTTTCCTGGGGTTATGGAAGGGTAGAAGTTTAACCTACTCTGCACCCTAACAGGAAGAAAATATGCAGAAAGGATTCTTTTAATCTTAGACATAGTCATAGGTGGAAAGGGTGGTCTGGTGGGGGGCACCTTCCCCCTATCTTTCCTTTCTGTGCTCTCATACTGGAAAAAGGTGTAGAACTAATTCTAATACTTTCTATTTCCCCTCAGTAGCATGTTTCCGCTTTCCCATCTCTGCTTACACAGACTTGTTACCCCCAGGAAGATACTAACCACTACAGTGAGTAAGCCTGCCATTTTCTTTTGGTGGCTCAGACCACTAGAAGTCTGTTCAGTGTTCATGTGTCAGTCAAGTAAAACTATTTCTCATTAGAGATTGCTTCTTTCACGTGGTGATTCTGGGACTTACTATTGCTCCAGTGTTGGCTCTGCCATCCGGGAGGGCCACAAAGCCTCCAGTTTGTTGGGATGGGGGAGAAGGAGCCAGCGGAAAAGGTAAACTCACCTCTCAAACCTTCCTGACTGGGCTGACCCTCCCCCTTTAGTGAAAACTAGCCCCGTGGCCACTGCTGGCCTCCAAAGGAGTCTAGGAAACGTGGTCTCAGACTGGACAACCATCCATATAGATTCCATATGCTATGGGATCAGGCTGGGGGCTGGAGAGGAGGGGACGCACCTCAGAGATGCCGAGGGATTGGGATCGACAGACATGGAAGGCGGGTGTACATAAGGTGATGAAGGGAAGCCGTAACCCAAGGCCCCATCCAGAGGACAGGGTAGGTGGTGGCGTTACTCAGAGAAATGGAGCGTACAAGACAGGCAGACATGGACAGGGAAGAGGCGTGCTGGTTATGTGTCCTCCTTGACTGAGCTGGGTGCTACGATAATGTTTTATGAATCCAGGAAGGGGCAGAAATGGTAGTAAGTGAACCTGGGTCTCTCCTGCCAGTCCATGGGAGGTATGGGTAAGAAAAGCCTAAGGAGAGGGCAGCCCAAACTGCGTGAAAGCAGTTGGTAAACACAACTCAATCCACAGTATCTAGTAACGGGCGTTTCTCCAGGAGGCAGCCCCTTCAGTACTGGGGTACCCACCTGGGAGCCAGGGAAAGAGGGGAAGGGAGTCAAACTGGAGTCCTGACTTCCCTGTCTCCAGAAGGAAGAGGTCTGCCGTCTTTGTGCTAACACCACTGGAGGACACTGGCCTCTGGCTTCCTTGCTTCTTTTCTTGGCCCCAGATTCATTGCTTGAAGATTGTGGTGCCCAGGAGAGGTGGGGGCTGGCGTAGCTGAGGCATCGCTGAAGAGGGGGAGCCAGCAGGGGTCACACCTGTGTGGCTGCAGCCACACAGGTCACTTTGCCGCTGGGCTGATCCAGGCTGCTGCTGCTGGTGCCGAGGGTGCCAGGAAGCCTGGGATCAGAGCCCCCGTGGGCCTCGGAGCATCGGCTCAGCTGCAGCAGTGGGGACACACAGGAGCGTGGGAGGCGGGTGGGAGTTGTGCGCGCGTCTGCCATGTTCCTGTCTAAAGGTCAGACTAGCAGCCTGCCGCTCATGCACTATTGTACCGGGAGCGTGAGCAGGTGGCCTGGCAGGGCAGGGACCGGAGCGCTCATGTCCCTGCCTGTGGACCCCAGCAGACGAGGAGAGAGCAGATGGCCTGACTCCTACCCAGAGTCCCCAGTGCTGTTCACAAGCTCCTTCGTGCCTCCTCTCTTCCTCTGCTAAAGCAGAAGAAGCCTGAATGGTGAGACCCAGTGCAGGGTGGTGACCGTGGCCCACGGTGGCACAGCACATGGAATCTGAGGTGTTGTCTTCCTCTTTAGCTTCAAAATAAAGCACCGAGGTATTGGAGGGAGTAGAGGGTAGGGGCACAGACATGAGAGCCAGATGGCCAGGCTAGACCAGACTCCACCACTTTCTAGCTGGACTAGGCACGTAGCTGCTCAGTGCTTCGGCGTCCACTTCTCAGTACCCCCTCGGAGGGGAATGGAGGGTGAGATCAGATAACACAAGTTTGGAATAGCACCTGGCACGTAAGAGAGTGAGCGCTAAACTTTTAAAAATTTAGCCAAGCAATGAGTGCAAACAGTGCGGTATTAATTCCCTATTCTCCCCAGTCTTCTCTGCCGGAGGCTCTCACTGACTCGACACAGAGACCCAGGTCCCCAGGCCCTCACGTCGCACAGCGGGGAGGACAATCGGCCCCAGGAGTTTGGAGATTTGGGCCCTGAGAGTGGGTTGCTGCTGGGGAAAGGAACAGGAGCAAGGAGCGCTTCGAGAGAGCTGCTGACAGTGTCGTCTTCAAGAGGAGAGAGCTGCGCCTCAGTCACGGGACGGCTGACCCCGGGTTGGAGTCAGCAGAGGAGTGTGTGTCGCGCACCGCATCTCTGGTGACGAGGCAGCGCTCTCCGTGTGCGAAAACGAGGGGCCTGCGCGGGCCAGGCCGTGGCGAGGAGAGCAGAGGTGCGGAGCTGCTCAGGGTGTCAAACGCGTGCACAAGTGTGAGGCTCCGCACGAGGACCTGGCCGCACCCTGGGTGTGAGCTCACGGCCCTGGCTGCAGGGGCGGGGGGAGTTTCCCTCACGGAGTGTGCAGCGCAGAGCGAGGTGTTAGGCAGGGCGGGAGAAGGAGGGGCTCTTGGCGCACAGGACAGGGCTGAGGAACGGCTGGGACCGGGATTCGTGTGCAACGGAAACCTGGCACAGGCCATTTAGGGAACATCAGTGCTCTGCGAGCTGGCATCTGACTTCCAGTCGTTTGGACCCTGTGTCAGAGTCACTGGCAAGTAAAACAAAGATATCGTCCCCTGGGAATCATGTGACCCACCGGCAGTCTCCAGTCACAGTGTTGTTCGATGACACATAAAGGGCACGTGTAGTATTCCTGCTGCCGTATTTCACATGGGGACATGGGTGACCCCGGGAATGGCTGCAGCAGCATCACGACTGAGAAAAAGCCACCCTGGAAGAGGAAGGCGGCTCATGTGCAGCTGTGGGGGGGGGGGACCCGAGGTCTTGGAGTTCGAGTTCTGGGGTGCGGCAGGCCCATCCCCACCGGGGCAGTCAGCGCCCCTCAGTGGCCATTTCTACCACCGGGTGGACACTCCCCTGGGCAACATGAGGGCCAGGCCAGTCGAGAGAAGAAAAGGGAGGGAGAAGAAGCCATTCCAGCGCAGCAGGCGGGGAATTCGGATGGAAGGTGACCAGACTGGAGTCTGAAAACTGTAGTGAGAACAACCAAAATGGAAAGCGAACAGACTTTTCAAATGAGAAACTTGCTCTCCCTGTCCAAAGTGGGCAACTCAGAAAATACCAGGGAAGCACACACACTGCAAAACAAGCTCAGCTACGGAATCTCTTTATTTTAGTCAGCAGAACTGGCACTAGGAATGCAGTAGGAGCTGAGTTTGACTCAGATCGCTTTGACCTCGCTTGGCTTTTCCGGTGTTCAAAGGACTTCAGTGCGTCTCTGTTCCATTCCTTTCGGAGTGTGGGGTTCGCGTGGCCAGTGCGATGGCCGTGTCTGCGCGGAGGGAGTGGTAGCCAGTTTCCTGCCACCGGTTTTAAGAGTGTGCTCTTTGCTGTCTGTGTGCCGGGAGCAATGGAGTCAGCCCCCTTTTGCCTCTGAAGGGAGACCTGCAGGGCATGTCTAGGCCTCTCGCAGCGTGGCCTCGGCTTGACCTTTACCCTGGCTTCGGGCTCCCTCGGCTCTGCTCTCGGCCGTGCTCAGGCCAAGCACGCCACCTCTCCCTAGCAGTCTCCCAGAGCACGAGTGGCCTTCCCCACGAGCAAGTCAGTGGTAGACAGCAGGCAGGCAGGGCAGGAGGCCTGTGCGAGATGTGGGGGATCCCAAACCAGCGGGGTGCGGGGACCTGAGCAGCTCGGAGACCAGAGATTAGATATTCGTAACCCCTGCCTCAAGAAGCCTTCATTGATGCTGTGTTCTCCACACAGCTCTGATGTCCCACTCTTCAGAACCTTCCTACCTTAAAGTACTCATTTTCCCTTCTGACCTTCCTTTAGGACTACAGAGGCTGAAGGCCTTCTTTTCTGTGCCGTTCACAAAAATAAACTTCACATGCGTTAAACATTTAAGTATAAAAATCAGACTATAAAGTATTAAAGTCAGTATGTTCATGAACTTGCAACAGAGGTCATCTTAATATAAGGTACTATAAAGTATAAAGAAAGATGGATACATTTAAATATGTTAAAATCCCTTTTATATGACAGTAGATGACATTGACAGAATAAAAATGACCAGAAGAAAAAAAAAGACAAGTAGACAATATTGCAGTAGTCACAGAATTCCTGGTGAATAAGAATTTTTCATCCATATTGGAAAAACTTTAAAGTGCCGGGTGTGGTGGCTCACGCCTGTAATCCCAGCACTCGGGAGGCAGAGACAGGAGGACTGCTGAGTTTGAAGCTTGCCTGGGGTACATAGTGAGCTCAGAGCCAGCCTGAACTACAAAGCGAGACCCTGTCTCAAAAAAAAACTTTAAGAGATTAATAATAGTAAATGTAGGTGAAAGGATTTGTACTTACTTGTGTTGAGTATCATTTGAGTGTTGTCAAATATTTTAGTTGTTCATATCCTTCAACATTTTGATATTTTTTCTGTAGACATATTTGTACCATATAATTTATAGTGGGAGAAAAATTAAATAGCCTAAGTGTCTAAAACTGGGGAAGTGTCTAAAGCTAGGCGTGGTGGCTCACGCCTGTCTTCCCAGCACTCGGGAGGCAGAGGCAGGAGGATTGCCGAGTTCGAGGCTCACCTGGGCTACATAGTGAGCTCAGGGCCAGCCTGACTACAAAGCAAACTCCTGTCTCAAAAAAAAAAAAAAAAAGTGTGGAGATTGTTAGATGAGCTGTTGTAGACTAATATATGGAATATAATATGTAGCAGGTAAAAAGAATGTCCCTGTATCCACAGGACAAGACCTATTTTGAGAGTGCAAAAAAGCAGCCCGTGGATGCTGTTACTTGCAACCCACAGGCCAGAGTTTGCTCCTGGAGCAAGGCATCCTCCAGCTCCAGTGGTCAGTTCTGTGCATCACCCTCAGCTGGCTCTGCCTGAGGCCACACCCCTTCCTGAGCAGCCTGCGTCCTATGGTGAATCCTTACACAGGAAGAAAGTCTGGGCCTCTTGGTCGAACTGGGGCGAACTCCAAAAGGTCCTTCTGTCCTTAGGACTCACTTGGCTGAGGTTTCTGCAGTGTGATCCCAAGGGCACTGCCTAATACACTACTCCTCTACAGTCCCCTTGCTGAAACGCTGCTTGTGAAAATGGAGTTGTAGAGCAATGAACACAATTGATGCCATTTGCATTTAAAAGGCCCAGGGCCTGAGATTTAGCTCAGTGGTTCCAGCGCCTGCCTCGCAAGCACAAGGTAACCACATACAATGCTGGGCGCGGTGACTCATGCCCACCTCCAATCAATACTACATACCACAGTGCCGGACGTGGTGGCTCACGCCTGTCATCCCAGCACTCCGGAGGCAGAGGCAGGAGGATTGCTGAGTTCGAGGCTTGCCTGGACTACATAGTGAGCTCACTGCCAGCCTGAACTACACAGCGAGACCCTGTCTCAAAAAAAAAAAAAAAAGATACATTTAAAAGTCCTTACAATGCTACATACATGTATATGAGTAATGTACATTTTTAGAGTTTTAGATGGCTGATAACAGTGGCCACATACACGGAAGCACCTAGAAGGAACACAAAAGAACTGATTTTACATAGCCGCATTTTCCTATATTTCTTCTTGGAGTGAGGTACCAAATTCCTTCATTTGAAGGAATGACACAAGGAGAGAACTTAATATTTTGTTACAACTTGCAGAAAGGGTAAAAGTAACCCATATGTTCATGCACTGTCTTGTGAGGCAGGGAGCCACGTGTGTCTGTAGGGAGCTCAGCCCAAGGCCTAGCTTTCACCACGCGGTCTCTCAAGTGTCTTTCCCAACAGGTAATCTGCCATGTGACATTTGAGGACTCCGTCTTGTCCACGTTGGCCATTGAACTCTCAATCTTTGTATTCCTCTCAAGCTGGAGATCTCAGCACCACTCTCTCCTGTCTTCCTGTGAGGGTGAAACCCCCCTCCTAGATTTCTCTGTGGATCATTCCTTCCCATGATGCATAGCTTGTTCTAGACCCAGGGTGTGAGGGTCTGGGAGTGGCCAGTCACTGAGCAGGCTTTCTCTCCCTTGGGCTCGCTGTTCAAGGCTCTCACTGCTCTGTGAGTCGGATATCCAGCCTTCACCTGTCTCCACTGTCTGGGTCTCCTGAAGTGGTGCCTCTGCTGCCAGTTTACATCATTCTCTGTTCGTGTTGTTTTAAGAGGGAAGCGAGAAACAGGAATCTCTCCTGAGAAAGAAGGGGTGCTGTTTTAAATGGAGCGTCTCTAGATTTTCTTATCAATAGGTAACAGGTTAGAGTCACATGAGAATGTTTCTGCTTCAGCCTGAGTGCTGTCATCTGTGAAATGCATGTTCATTCATATCTCTTCCTTTCTCAAAGAAGAAACTAGGGCTCGCAGATGCTAAATTTCCCCCCAGTTATCACAGCCAAAAGGATTCAAACCCAGGGACTCTGACGAGGCCTGGCTCTTCCCACCACCCTCTGCGCCACTCCTCTGTCTGGTTGCTCCGGGGAAGGGAAGGGTGTGTCCTTGATTCTGAACGAGGGAACCAGCTGCATGCCCCATGTCCTAACTGCTTGCGTTTTCTTGGGTCTAATGCTAGAGCTGAAAAGCAGACTATACCTGTTTCAGCCAGAAAATGAAAAGAAGATAGGGATGGCTGGGAATTTCTTTTGGTTCTGGTTAAATTGTAAAATATTTTTGAGCCACCTGGACTCCTAAAATATTTTTGTTTTAAATGGAGAAGGAATAGGGAGAAACGGACCTGAGTATAGATACTACAGTAGATTCAGAGGTGCTAAACAGTATAAAGTTAAACCTCCTCATTGAGCTGGGCAAATTTTTCTGGTTTTCAATGATTCCTAACACTTGGTTTCAACTTAGTGACAGAAATAGACTATTCTGGTGTTTCAGTGAATTCCAGAAGGAGATGTATTAGGAATGAAGCTGTCTCGGTGTGCTTTAGAAGCAATTTATAAGACCCTTTACCTTCCCATGTGATAGGTGGAGAGTAGCAGAAAAACAGATTCCTTGTGAGATCAGACATAAGGGCTAAACATTTAGGAAAACCTTAGCCGTGGAAGCAAATGTTTAGCCGGAGGGTTTCCACACTGAAGGCTTTGTGTTGCTTGGGGCAGTGGTGTGGAAATCACGTGTGTTTAACTATGACTCACCTTTACTGAATGTCTCCTCTCTTTTCTTTACTCACACTGAACAGAAACCTGAAAGATGTAGCTCTTGGCAGGTGGCCTTGGTAGGGTTCATTATTTCTCACTCCATGTCTTTAAGCCCCTGGAAGGAGAACTAATTTCAGAAAGTAGAAGGAATTGTGTGGAGGTTCTCAGATGTCCAGAGGGGCCTCTCTGGGGCTGGTCAGTGAGGCCAGGGAAAGGCGTTCAGTTGTTCATCCCATTCTCCACCCCATTCATTGAGTCCTTAGATGGGCTGGCTCTTCGGAGCCCAATGGAATGGATACGGTCACTCTTAAGGGCCTATCACCATTTGGTGGTGGTAGAAATGACCATCATGTAATAAGTGGTTAGGTAGAGACTAGTGGTTAAAGGTGATATGAAGGAAAAGTCCAGGGGGACGGGCTTGACGGGGTCCAGCATTGCTGACGGAGGGAACAGCAGTGTTATAGCGGCGTGGACAGTGCTCAGAGAGTGCGAGGGAGGCCCAAGGCACTACAGTTCAGCGGGAGGTGATGTGGAGAGGTGTACGAAGCAAGTTTCTGCGAGGTCTGGTGGGCCGCTCACTAGTGGGTTTAATTGGAAAAGCAATGGGAGTCTGCTGAAGGGTTTCCAGCCAGGAGTGGCATCGTTTTATCAGTGTCTGGGAAAGATTATCCTGGCTCTGGCCTGGAGATGGGCAGCAAAGGCACTGGGGAGCAAATGAGGGTCCTGCGAGAAGGGCAGAACTCTGCCATGGGCCTCTCCGGGCCACCAGGGGCCTGGAGTGATTCCTAATTCCGCCTCTCCGCTCCATCGCCGCACCGCTTTGGGCGGGTCTCCTAATCTCTCTGGCATTCAGCTGTTCACCCTTCATAAAACAGGGACGAGAAGTTTCTCATGTGGCTTCTAGAAGGAGTACATACTCATAACGTCCCCTATAAACTTGGACCATATGCCTCTCTGATCTGTAGCCTGATTCAAGAGAAGGAGGGCTCCTTCAAGGTCGAAAAAAATCACTCAGCTGCCCCTGTGTGAACAGTATCTTACCAAAGCCGGGAGCCAAAAAAGGTCCTTTTGTGTCTTTACTACCATCAGCGCCTTTCCAAGGGAAAGCAGCAAGTTGAAAACTCACATGTTGTCATTTATACGATCGTTTACTGGGTAAGAGCTTGGAATGGTCGGACCTTTTTTAAGCTTCGTGTCTCTGTTTGCCATCTGTGTTGCACACGTGTGAGGCAGTGTGTTTGTGTGACATGCTGTGAGTGTGAGGAAGCACGAGCGAGGCCTGTCCCCTGCTCCAAGGTGTTGCTGTGTGTCTTGCCTCAAGCACCTCAGCATCCTTCAGGGAATATCCTACAGCCTTCTTTTGGATTCGAACAAAGCAAGTCTCTTTTGTCATGTGCGAGAGGCATTGAGAATGCTTTGCTGTGAGCTGTTTCAAGGGTAGACCTCTGTGGTGCCACCAGCAGATGCAGAGACTGGATTCCCTGTCGTCTGGGAGGGAGTGTGGGCTTCCTGAGAAAGCTGTGAAGGAAGCGTGTGCATGCATTGTTGCCGGAGTGCTGGAAACATGCTGGATGTTCCCCGCTCAGTACAGCAGCCACTGGCCACATGTGGCTACTGTGCGCTGGAAACGTGGCTGGTGTGAGTAGAGAAGTGAATTTTAAATTGTGTTGAGTTTTTAATTAAATATAAATAGCTGCATGTGGCTAGTGGCTACTGTGTTGGACAGCATAGCTTGAAAGGCATTTGTTTTTTCCTTGAGGAAGATCCCTCTTCTGAAGTCTAAGGACTGGGTAAATCCACGAGCTCACAGACTTCTCTCATTCCCACCAAGATCATGGGCAGGATTCCTTGTACTCAGCAATCCTCCTGCCTCGGCCTCCTGAGTGCTGGGATTACAGGCGTGAGCCACCACGCCTGGCTAACTTCCTTCTTTTGGTTGCCTTTGGGTTTCTGCTAGGGCCGTGGAGGGCAGCAAGTTCCTCTACTCTTTCTATTTAATATTGCCCCTCTGGCAAATGTACTTGAAAGCCAATTACTTCTGGGCATCTGCTGGCTTCCTGGCTTGTAAGAGACTTCTGGGTAATCATGACCATGTGCAAGGCCATCCCAGCAGCTGGGCTCGTGGCTTCTAGTACGTTCAGGAGAGAACTCTGTGTTTGTCCACCTTAACAATGAGTCTTCAGGAAGGCTTCTGTGGGTGGTGGGTGGATAGATGATTAATGGTGCTCTCTACAACAAGGAAAAGTCTAAGATGACTCTAGTGTAGATGGAGAAGCAGTGGAAGGATGAGAACACTGGACTCCATAGTTTTCTTCGTAGTCTGAGTGAGGAAAGGAGGACTGATGATGGATGTGCCCAAACTTGGTTGTGAATGAGAATAAATTGTGAACGACATCTGATTCTCTTCTGGAAGTCAGTGTGTGGGCAAGTCCTGCCTCTACCTTAAGGCATCAGCATTTAACACAAAGCCAAAAAGATGACAGGGGAATGTCTGGTGGCCAGAAGCGTAGCTTTTTGCGTGATCTACATTTAGAATATAAATTTCCCAGGGAAGAAAGGGATTAAAATACCTGGTGCTGCCTGCACATCATAGTAGCAAGGTATGCAGAGCCTTCCAATGCTGTAGAATCAACATGAAGAAGCAACAGCCCAGACCTGGAAACGAAGTCAGGAAGGTGGGAGCCGTGGTAGACAGGGTCAAGTAAAAGAACTGAAGGTTGATTTTTGAGAATTCAAATGTAACAGGAACCATCTTTATCCAGGGTCACCTACCCATCTTTAACTAGGGGTGGTCCTATTCATTAGTGGCCATTCCTCCAGGCTATTTTTTGTTCTGGTCTTGATGGCCTAGCATGAGAAAGCAGGCTTTTAAATTACAGGTGATTATCAGAATTATAGCTAGGATTGTTTCCTATTTGGCACATTCTTATTCACATTCTGGATCTGAGCTGATCTACTATTTATAAGCAGGTAGCCTGGGTATGTGTGGGAGTATCTGTGTTCCCAATTTGGCTGTATTTACAGAATATGTTTTAAAAGATTATGGTCAAATTTCCTTTGGCCAGGGAGGGTAGTGACTTATAAAAGTCTCAATCATTTATGTTTCCCTTCTAATATAAAGTGTTATTAATTTACCCACTTAAAAGGTTAAGATGAAAGAGATCATAAATAGAGTATTTCAGAAACATAAAATTTAGTGACTCCTACTAACAGAGACTGACATATGGAATAGTAATACAAAGAAAGAGATTTAATAGCAAGCACCCTCCTGAGGAAGATTTATAAAACAAACAAAAGCTTTGTCATCACCTTTGGATCTAGTCATATCAGGAATGCTGGTTCGTGGACTCCAGATAATTCACTGGAACAGTGTGAATTACTGTAGACAGGCTTGTCCTTGGGGCCCCAGAAGGTTTGTTGATATTTGTGAGTCATTTTAGATGAGTTGGTCCTTGATACAAATAGTGCTGCATTAAGGTTTCCAGGGAGTCTTCCCTAGCCCAATAAAAGGCTTTTACTGCTCTTCTCAGAGACATGACGTTAAAGCCATTAACACTGTTCTATATGAGAAGCAGGAGGGATCTTACAGGAGTTGTTTTGTAAGCCCAGAGATTGTTTCTTTGAGGTTTCTTTGAAACATCAGCATGAGATAACCCTTGGCACAGAGGCTGTAAGTCCTGGTGTTATCTGTCACGAGAATGGGGGACAGCTGGGCAGATGACGGACCTCGGAACTCCAAGGTCCTGAGAACGGAGGCTGAGGTTGTGTCCTGAAGGGCGTCTTCCCCCAGTCTCATGCCGCCCTGAGGTGTATGTTGACACCCCTAAATATACGACTTCCCGAAGTAAGTGATGGGACATCCTTACTTTTATCCACTGAATAATGCGTCCTGGACTACAGTAACACAGTTGGTCCTTTCCCTGCCCTTCCTGTGAGATGGGACATGCGCTGGGCTTGTCTGGCTTTGTCTTGTTCCCCCACTGTCATCCTCCCTCGGGCCTCCCCCCTTCTCCCCTCCCCCTCCCCTCCCCCTCCCCTCCCCTTCACATACTTCCTTCTGTTGAGTACTCTGTCTGCCTCTCAATAGGGGAAGATTTCTTCTTCCTGTGAATTTTCATGGTATCTTTATATTTGTTTTAGAACTATTTGCCAACAAGTCTTGTCTCAGATAAAGAAAACTTATAAGCATCCCACAAGGCAAAACAATGTCAGATTCACCTCTGTAAACACTAAATGACTATTTTTTGAACGACTGAATGAAGGCTAACACCTATGTAATACAACATCCGTGGTATTACGCTGCAGTGCCCGTAACACTTTTTTTTTTCTTTTTTTTTTTGAGACAGGGTCTTGCTTTGTAGTTCAGGCTGGCCCTGAGCTCACTAGGTAGCCCAGGCAAGCCTCGAACTCAGCAATCCTCCTGTCTCTGCCTCCCAAGTGCTGGGATTACAGGCGTGAGCCACCACGCCCGGCCTGTAACACTTTTAAATAATTATGCGTCTCCAAATTCAAGGGTTTCAGCCTGACTACTGAGAAACAAGCCACCACATGCTTAGTGATTTAAAACTGATTCTGTCATATTTATGGATCGATAGCTGGGTGATTTGGATGGGGCACAGGGCAGGGCTAGGCTGCATGCTGGGGAATCCGTGTGAGTCACCTTCATTCCCTCCGCTGCCGCCTGGACAGGCTTAGCTGAGCTGAGTCGGGCACCTGCGGCCGGGAGCCTCTTCGCAAGGAGGATGTTAGTCTCTCTTCGTTACCAAGAGAAGCGTCCTGGCCACTTTGCAGAGCAGCACATCAGCGAGGAGAGGTTTTGCAGCCATCTCTGGACAGTCCAGTCCGGAGTATTAGCTAAATGTCCAAGTGAGCGTCACCAACCGTGATTGTCAGTCGGAGCCAGGAGGCTCTTGGGAAAATGACTGGAGCAGGGAGT